>QLOI01002601.1:0-44943 GCA_003313605.1 Tuber umbilicatum | reverse complement strand
AAAAAAAAAAAAAAACACCCAAACGCTCCCCGGTCTGAACACAGCACCAGAAAAAAAGTAAACAGATAGAAACAAAAAATTCCCACCGTCCAAGCTAGCATTATAGAGATAGTATAGTTTATAAAGACGCCTTGTTCTCGACAACATTTTTTCCTCTTCGTTTTCCAAGACCCCCCCCCCCCCAGCCGCTTGAAACAAATTTACTAAAAAAATTAGGTATAGCAGCACTTGTAGACGGGAAAGGACGGAAGCTCATTGGTACCCAATACCATGCAATGCAAAAAAAAAAGGACCCAGAAGGAAAGGACAGACAATAAACCGATTGGTATCGCTCGGCACAACAACGAACAAAACGGTATCAGCGAAAATAATGCTTGGGTTGGCCGAAATCATCGCCCATGAACTCGTAAGAGAAAATTGAGCAATCCGCAGTAACTATAGCAGGCCCGCAACGAACCACGCAAAAGTCAAAGCGGTCACCAAACCCATACCAAGTAATGCACGAACAGTGCGGGGGTCATTAAGCCCAGCACTGTTAAAATCACAAGCCGGGCATTGGAAGTCTATACGGCCCTATATTAGTCTCACCTTTGAAAAGGCCACAGGATAATGGAAGTGTTACCTTTGAGAGCAACAGGATCCTTAGGCGCGTACATCCCGAATTGGAGTAAGCTATAGCTAGCAAGATGACCCGGCGATGGAACTGATGTCCTATCCTTTGAAGCATCATAGATCCAGAGCGTATATGTAGCACTATTACCCAACGTCAGCAATCCCTGAGGCGCAACTCGAGTGCAAACCACTTACACTGGCAACTTGATAGTAGCACTCCGCTGGTAATTCCCAGTATCCCAGACGACCTCAGTGGTATCCGCAGAAACATTTCCCGCAATAGTGAAATAGTTGGCACCGTCGGTGCAAAATGCTTCAACATTGAGAGCAGTAGGCGAAGCCTGGATACTGGTGTAATTCCACTTGAATGTAACGGGTTGGCCAATTTTATAAATTTGATAGCCATCGGTCAATGCCGGGGTCTGCATTACGACCCCACCAGGTTGAGCATCAGATGATATCTTCTTGCTTTTCGTCGAAGATGGCTTTGCGCTCCCACTTTCTTCGGTCTTTTGATCCTTTGGTTCATCCGTTGGTGTTGCATCACCTTCTATTGGGTCACCTTCGCCAGCAGTTGGTGCACCACTTGATCCACTGGTGGTTTTGCTCGGGTCTGTTGAGGACAGAGGGTCAATATCTGCTAATGTGGGCAAAAACATTCACGATGAAGGGTACCAACCATCCGCCCGACGTACAACAACGCCCGGGTGCGGGCCGGCTGTCGTTGGGTTGGCACTTGCTGAGAGAGCAGCAACGGAAAGAATAATGGAGAATAAAAGGTGTAAGTTCCTCATATTCAAAGATGCTCTCGTAGTGGGTTTTGGGTCCTGGTTGTTTTTTAGTCGTGTCTGGATGGAGAATCGTAAGAAATCCCCCCGAGTGAACAAGCGACGAGGGCGGTGTGGCAAGGGGAGGCGGGATTGAACAGTGATCAACTTACCCCCTGCGTTTAGAGAATGGAGGAGCGGTGGAGATGACAAACGGTAGATGAACGAAGAACACCAGAACACCTTGAGATGTAAACGAGCGGAAAACAAATAAACGAGGGTTGAGAACGAAGGGCTGGAAAAAACAAAGGTCGCCTGGCTCAAGAAAGGAAAAATGGTTGACAGACGAATGGGAGGACCGTTTCGATGGTTGTTGTTTTGAACTATTGCGGGAGCAACGCAGCTGGGCGGTGGGAAAGGTTTGAGCCAATTTTTCTGCCAGGGGCTGGTTGCCGTCTGCATACTATTTCTAAATTTGGACTATTCTGAACTCAACCCCTCCGCCAATTCTCCACTTGACCCTTCAGCTGACAGACAATACTTGACTTGCATTATCTGAGCGGACGCTACATTTCTTCGCCATGAGATCTACGTTTGTGGATCCTAGTGAATATTTCCAAGTATCAGCGACCATCTACAAGTATCACAGTATTTATTCCCTGAGTTCCCCCCCTTTTTTTTTCTCTGCCGTGCACAGCCGCAGCCGTAGGGTTCTCATATCATACCAAGCACCCTTTCAAGTGTCATACGTTACCCCTAGCCCTTGGAAACACTCCGCTAACCCCCTCTTCCTTATTGTTCAGCAAAGCAAATCGCGATAAAGGTTTACAATATCCCTAGAGGCATGTCTAAAAACAGTTATCCAAAGGGCTCTTCTTCCTGTTCTCTTGTCGTCAATAGGTACAGTTCTTGGGGCACAGGGAAGGGTATGAAAACTTTATGGATGCTGCTGCACTTGATCCAAAGTCGAACCCAATCCTAGCCACCGCACAACATTTCCGGAACCGGAAGTTGTGTGAAGAAAGAGCCTGGATAGGCTTGGGGTAAAGAGATCCCTTCTACCGGCTAGTGCTCGAGTACTTGTGCTCGCATTGGACTAGATGAGCGTTATCGGTAGTACTCGTACATACCGTGCTTTTTATGGACTCCGAGTGCTTGTATTGGCAGGTTGTTTGCGCTGGCGCAGTCCCGGGGATCGCTCTTGGCCTGTTGTTGGTACCGCACGTAGACTGCTCGAGTACTTCCCCTCCAATACAGTAAAACCTCTTGAATTTCCCCCATCAGATTATAACGGGAACCAGTGTGTCAGCCCGGGATAGGTTCAGATTGACAAGTTAAAAGAACCGCGATGGCGGTTGACGAGATCCGGCAGGTCCAGTACCGGTAGGTGGATCTTATACTATCTCAGGAACACACTATTCCTCCACGGGGGCTTTTGCCTCTGAATCCAGATATCACAGAGCTAGCGGGGATAGCGGATCTGAAAAGCTTTCACGATATGATGGTTGATTCATACGGGCGGTTCCGGTATAGGCAGCGCGGAGGGCGAGAGTGCAAGTAGATAACATACTGATTGTACAGTACAAGCACAAGTACTAGAAAAATCTACGATTCATTGGTAGTCTTTAGAATTCCCCATCGATGTATTGCTCTCACAACTACAAGTACCTTAGTACAGTGCATCAGGTCTTTCGTGTGGGTTTATAGATAGAACAAGGCTTCTCTTACTCCACTCCGAGCGCTCAATCAGATGTGCACTTCTAACTGCTGCATAGGCCAAACTTGAGCCTACCATGTCCCATCTTGTCCCGCATGACATACTCAAATGTGGTCGATTCTAAGATGGGTCACCTCGGAGCTCGGTGATACGTTTAGAAACAGAAACCTAACCTATCCGCCCCACTCACTTCCTGCTAAGGTAAGCGAGTGGGGCAGGGAGACCCTTAAGCATTTGGTTCCGATGACTTACTTTTTTGCGCTGCGCCGCTCCTATAATAATATTATGATAGACAATGTAAATATGCTATCTTTCCCCACAAACCTTCACCCCACGGTGAACGCTTTTCCCGACAAATGGTTTCCCGGGGGCCTATCCACCGCTGGCGCCGGTAGAGAGGAGTGCGCGGTGCTTTCTTCGGCATCTTGGATAAACCGTTCTACCCGACACGATAGGATCGCGGGAGACACATGGGTGACTATTCCCCTCAGGCTCATACACTTAGAAGGACTTTTAAACATCTAATTCTATATCTCCACATCTCCTACCTATATTAATACCGAGATCTAATCGTGACCCTACTTGACGAAGAATTTGGGAACTCATAGTGGATATCCGGGAAACCTACACCCACACCCCGCTATCCCGGATCACACTGAACCGGATAACTCGCTGTCCCGTATGAACCTCCAAGATTTCTAAATACCTTTACGCCAAAGCCCGGTCTGTTGCTGCGGATCGCCCACTGTGCCGGACGGGTTACTTGGAATTTGGCCATCCGAGACAGCGCGGTGTGAGTGCATCAAACTGCATATACGTACAAATAGTGTCACCAGCAGTAGGTCGAATTCGCAGCAACGCGTTAAGATGAGCACCGGTGCATTGCTACCGTGTCTGACTCCCGGCGGAATATACCGGATCAAATACCACGGCACTCAAGTATTATTTTAATCAAGTGCTTTTACAAGTCGCCTTTGGAATACAAGCACACAGCCTAACGCCAAGCTGATACTCACAGTGCTCATGCTGCGCTTCAAGCTCGTTATGGGGTTGTCCGAACCAACTCGGTGGGAGATTTTCTACATCAGAGAATCCAGAAAGAGTTCGAAAAGCAGGATCTGTTTCTTTATTACCAGCGCTAAATAAGCGCAATAGACAGTCTTTTTTGATGCCACCACCGTCATGCAACGCTGATAGATGTGTCATTTTCCACATTAGCGGTAATTCAAGCCTGAGATTCGAGATCAATATTCGGGATCAGGATGTACTAGTACTGCTGACTGCTACGAGAACCGACGTATATATGATACCGGTATTGGTGTCACATACCGTATGGTACGTACAGTACAACGTTTTGGAAGGTTCCATGGTCCAGGTATAGGTCACTAGGACTGGAGAGTGTGCTCTGCGCTTCTCTCGCCAGTTCACATGTTTTCAACCTACCATACTTTGAGGATAGAGCACTAGGGATCATGAAATGTCTGTTGGATATCGGTAACTTGTGCGTGCTCTGCTTTGATATTGGGGGCTTGCCAATCATAATAGTATCGTATACCTAACTGCTCGAGCGCAATGTTCCTGATTTTATGACTGCGTTGTTACGAGTATGGGCAATGCGTTCATCCATCTTACAGCGAAGGGATAGACGATAACTTTTGTAGAAACCGGCCACATCCCGAGTCTCCCGTACAGTGCCTATTTCGGGTAGTGGAATACCGTATTTTAAGTTACGAGTAGAAGCGGAGGTTCAATTGCACCTTTAAATTATTCAAGGGAACCCTATTTCCTGATATTCAAGAGGTTTTCGAGCTGGCGTTTTGTAAAGCAGTGCACGACGGTGACTTATGATATGTTCCCGGAGCGCTCACATATCATCATACAATACCAGTACTCGTACCTTACTTTAGATGCAAAATCCAATACAACAATACCGATATCTTGGTTGAAGCAACTTCCAGCAGTCAGTCTCCAATTGATGGATTGCGAATGGGTTAGTTTACGGTATGATATCTTTTTCCAGATTCTAGGGGACGACGGGCACTACCTTACTCTCTCAGATACTATCTCAGGCGATTTACCGGCCCACAATTCAATCCCATACGTTTTGTTTGATTGGGTGAATAGAGTTTTTATTGAGGTTAACATGGTAAAGGTAAGGTGTTGAGTCCTGATCCAGATCTCTGATTTGCTTGTATGATACATGCTTCCATTTCTTTTTCCTTCAAGGTTGCCCACACCTTCCTTATTTTTTCCACTTCTCATTTCTTTTGGTAAGGTTTCTGAACCGTCTCCCTTACTTCTGGCTTGAGAATTACGATACCGGCATTCCACTCTTTCCTCCTGTTCTGGGGAAGTACTGTATTCGTAGCGGTTGCGACCGCCACACTTTGCGACACAGGGACCGACTCTCCCTCCCCCGCTGCTGACAACGACAACGGAGACCGCACACACTCAGCTTCAGAAAAGCCCCCCCATCCTGAGACTTGCTCTACAGAAGAGAAAAAAGGGTTTCCCCACCCTTCCGTCATTTTTTCCGTTTGTCCTCATTCACCTTTATATCCGGGAAATCTGGAGGCTTGAACATTTTCTCCATTTTCTCGCAGCCTCGCCGGGTGCGATCTTTGCAGCGGCTGCTGACGAGGTCCGGCGTGTCGCTGGTTTCAGTAACGTCTTTCACCGTTTTCGTGCTCCACGCAACAGTATTGGCTAAGTAATCGTCCGACTCAGGTCCGATACTTGATTTTTTTTGCGAGGACTCGCCAATACGATAGCAATGGACCCCTGGCCCTCCTATTCGACCGATTCCACGGCGAACCGACAGCCACGATACGCGAACAACGTTCTCCAGCAAAATCCTTCCCCGCAGCACCCCCGAGATCACAACCCCCCTCAACAACCTCCTCCGTCGAGCATGGCTGCGGCATCCGGGCCGGGCACGGCACAGCAACCCTACCAGGCTTATCATGGAACGGGAACAGGACCCTCACCTGCGCAGCCGGCCCCTGCTACACGCCTAGATGGTGCCTCAGATTATATGGATGTGCAAATGCCTGACGCCGATCCTTATAATCGGGCCAAGTATCAACAACAACCTCAAAGCTCTCGGCAACCCTATGTGTCTCCCGAGGAATCCACATCTCAAAGGTATACTGGGATTGGTTCAAACCCTAATCCCCAAGCTGGTTATAGCGCTTCTGCATCGACCCATTCGTTACCTCAGGTTAACTACCCACCTCAAGTGACTGCATCTACATCTTCCTCATCGTATCAGCAACGACAATCTCCGTCACGGTTGAATTATACCAGCAGTTCTCAGTCTTACTACGCCCAACAACAGCCTCCTGCCGCTTCCCCCCGTACAAGTGCACCCCCGAGCATGCAGTCATATCAACATCATTTACAACAGTCGGGCTCAGGCCCCTCAGGTTTGCACAGTGATCTCCCAAGTCATGTTCCCATCTCACTAAGCCCCCGCTGCTAGGCTCTGATCCAAATAACGGGCGTTATTTCCCTTCATCTGGTTCTTCGGTGCCGCAAGGGTCTGTGTACGATCAAGTGCACATTGGGCATCACCAATCTGCTCCCCGGGAACATCCACCGAGATTTTCCAGGGTCACTGCACTGAGTGACTTGAAACCGCAGACAAATTCCCAACCCGCTTTCAGAAGAGCTCATCCTGAGGGTGGATTTATTAGCGTATGTGAACTTACATTACCGCGCCCTTGACAATTCGACTAACGTGGAAATGTAGCCATTGCAAGCGCTGACAACTCACCTTCCCGCCACGTACCGTATATGCAATCCTACTTTCAAATACGAATCCTCCAGGAATCCTCGGCGAGTCCTAACTAAACCAAGCAAGGGTGTGAAAAATGATGGATACGATAATGAAGACAGCGATTACATACTATATGTAAACGACATTCTTGGGTCAGAAGAAACGAAGTATACCTACCTGATGCCCGTTTCCAATGGTGGGGAGGATTGGCTAATGCCTTTTTCATAGGAATCGCTATCTTATTCTGGACGTCCTTGGACAAGGAACGTTCGGTCAAGTTGTGAAATGTCAGAACCTTAAAACACAGGAGGTTGTCGCAGTTAAAGTTGTGAAGAACCGGACGGCGTACTTTAACCAGAGTATGATGGAAGTCTCTGTTCTTGATTTAGTAAGTGAAAAATTATATAAGTTCTTCTCTCTAGGCCGCTATACTGACCGGATGGCAACACTAGCTCAATAGCAAATTAGACAAAAATGACGACCATCACATCCTTCGCCTAAAGGATACCTTCATCCATCGCCAGCACCTTTGCCTTGTTTTCGAGCTGCTCAGTGTCAACTTATATGAGCTAATCAAACAGAACCAGTTTAGAGGCTTGAGCACAACCCTTGTTAGAGTTTTTGCCCAGCAGTTGTTGAATGCTTTGTGCCTCCTCAATAAAGCGAGGCTCATCCATTGCGACCTCAAACCGGAGAATATATTATTGAAGAAGTGGGTCTCCCTTATCATTACCTGCTGTTATTTAGTGGAGTGGGGTCTGATCCGTGGTGCCATTTACTAGCCTGGAGAGTCCGATCATAAAGGTCATAGATTTTGGCTCTGCATGTGATGAGAGACAGACAGTTTATACCTATATCCAATCCCGTTTCTACCGATCACCCGAAGTTTTATTAGGATTACCGTAAGTGAATTCTTTACTACAAAGTATATGGGTTAACACTGTGCAGGTACTCCTCGTCAATTGATATGTGGTCACTTGGGTGTATTGTTGTAGAGTTATTCTTGGGTCTCCCACTCTTCCCGGGTAGCTCTGAGTACAATCAGGTGGCGAGAATCAATGAAATGCTCGGAATGCCACCAGTCTGGATGCTTGAGATGGGAAAACAAGCCGGCGAGTTCTTTGAAAAGGTACATGACGAGTTTGGGAGGAAGACTTACCAACTCAAGAGCATGGAGAAATACTCTCGAGAGCACGGGACGAAGGAGCAGCCGAGCAAGAAATACTTCCAGGCAACCACATTGCCTGAAATAATCCGTCAGTATGCGATGCCTCGAAAAAATATGAAGCCAATTGAGATAGAGAGAGGTGTGTTTCGTTCACTATTTTCATAATGTGAGCGCTCTGACATGGGTTGATATAGAAATGAACAATCGAATCGCCTTCATTGACTTCGTTCGGGGTCTGCTGAATATCAATCCTGTAGAGCGATGGTCCCCACAACAAGCAAAGTTGCACCCCTTCATTACACAACAGAAGTACACGGGGCCTTTCATACCTCCTATGAATCTTAAATCGCCACCGCCTAAGTCCCCGATGTCTGGTGCCGAACAACAGCAGAGGGCAGAGCAAGCAATGATGCAAAAGCAGCAAGTAGCGATGCAGGCACAAGCACAAGTACAGGCTCAGATTCAAGCCCAGCAACGCGCCCAACAGGCTCAGCAAGCTGCCCATGTGGCTCAGTCACAAACCAATTACACTGCCGTCTCTCTTGGGAATTTCCCCGCCTCCTCAGGACATCCACAACCTCCGACTGTCTACAATAATGCTTACGGCTCGACGCAACAACCCAACCAGCCTCAACAGCAAGCGCCACCAGCCTATACAACGGGTGGTACCCAGTATGGAAGTCAACTTAGTATGATACAACAGCAAGAGCAGCGACAGCAGCAACAACAGCAACAGCACCAGCACCAGCATCAAGGGGGGCAAATTCCTTCAACTTATGGTCAGGCTTCCCACCAAGCGCTCTATACTCAGAACCCCAATCGGGCGGCTCGCCAGCGCTCAGCCACGATGGTCGATGGGGTTCCTCCCCAAATCCAAAGAGCTGCCTCAATGATGGATCCTACACAACCTATCCGTCTGCAACCTAGCCCAGCATATTTCCCGCCTCCGCCCGGAGGCATTCCAGACGAACCCGGTAATGGGAGGGGACGGCAACAGGCCCGTGGAGGGCAGTATAGGAACCGCAATGTGATAAGGACTTTGGAAGACCGTACCTTGGAGGATGGGCTTTTCAATCAACAGCATTGGTGATAATTCGCTCGGCTCGGTAACGCATCTCCTGGTTTCATTTGTTACTGTCGGCTCTGTTGGTTGTCTTGGTGGGTAGCGAATTTGTTTTGCATGCGTAAGCGTACGGCTTTTTCACCGCCCAGCCGCGGGCGTATGGATAGCGGGTTCACAACAAGAGAACTTCTGGATTCACGTTAAAAAAGTGCCCCCATATGGGAAAAAAACGGGAATGGGGCAGCCACACGTATCCGAGTGGATGGGGGTTAATGGTGGGGGTGAGAGTCAAAGGAGAGGATGTGGGAACATCATTTGTAAAAAGGGACCTCTTTGGCTCCTTCAAAAGCTAGTTTTTCCTTTTATGTTTACGATTATCCTATGCCCACGACTAACCAGTTTCTCGTTCTATTGTCTCGTGTTTTTCCATTTCTTTTTGTTCCTCTGTTTTCCAGTTTTAACGAATTTGAGGAGGCCTTTTTTTTCTTCCCCCTTTTCTCCCCTTTTCCCCACCTCCTCTTTAGCTGCTGAAAACGGATTATTTTGGATTGGGTGGATGGCCTGTGGCCTAGGTGCTTGAGTCGCTGCGAGTGATTATTTGTGAGTTGAGATAGTGAGGTTGTGATCAGATACAATGACCACAGTGCTGTCCATGATTGCTACGAAGGTGTTGTACGATAAGCGGTTTCCATCTTTTACCTTTTTCTTTTCTCCTTTCCTTTCCTTTCAGTTTTGAGGGATACGAATGCTTTAAAGCACATATGTATGCAAATATATGGATGAAATACATAAAAGAGCCCTCTACGGATTAAATTAGTTGACAGGCTTAATGGTTGAGCAATAGTGCCATAAAAGGGAAATATTTGCGTCAGCACAGTGAAGGTGAATTTTCTCAATCCTGTGAGGCTATATCCTCTGTTATACCTGGATTATATGCGCTTGGTTGAGGCGGCAATGGAGATATCCTGGGCACCGGCACCTCGATGGTTCCGAGCTCTTAATGTCGGGTTACAGTGACTCCTCATTTGGCGCGCCACTAATAAAAAAGAAACGTGACTTTAATCTACATGAGCACCCCCATACTGCACTGGTACAATGCCTTTCCGATCTCCTCAAGGAGAGAGCCATCCTAAGGTCGAACACAATCCACTCCTTCAATGATTGTGTCCTCGTTGCCCTACTATCAGAATGAAAATGTGAATTAGTTACCAGAGTAATCTCTTTTGTTTGTTATTTTTGTATCTACTGATGATGCTCCTGGTTGGACATTGGACAGGGTTGGATTCCTTTTGTTTGGGGTAAAGGGAAAACAGTTTTCTGATTGCTTCTTGTCTGTATTTGTTGGATTGTCTTTCTTTTGTTATGCCTACTTGTTTTTTTTATACTTTTTATTGTGTGAAGTCAAGTTGAGCTTTTCTACAGGATATGCAGTTGGTCTCATATTAGAAGGACTTGGGATGACTTGTTTTTTCCTTTCAAGTTGATGCTTGGGGAGGAGGTTTCTGATACTTATGGCTCAGATTTAATAATGAATCTGAGGTCTGTATTTTAAACAAAAAAAAATACTAGTTAAAAATTATTTGGGGATTCGTTACAAGATGTTTCACAGGAAATCTGATGCTAGATAGAGTGCTACATGGACCGGTATGTAATAAAGATTTCTGCAGATGGGAGCGGGGGAATTCCACGATAGTCGTTATGTCAGGATTTATTATCCGAAGATAGGTGTCCCTCAATACACCATCTATAACATAGGACACACATTACATGCAATGAAATTACTACTTACACGATTGCTTGAATATGTTCTGCAATGTAGATTTAACCCACCAGGGATAACGTGGCTTGAGCCAAAGCGTCCGCATACTTTATAAATTTCCAAGCATAATGACGGTTATTATTATTATTATAATATTATTATTATTACGGTATCGAACAAGTTCCTTGTCACATGCGTGACAGACTACCGTTCTAGGGCAGTCCAACGAATAACCCTCAACCACACAAGGTGCCTTTTTTTTTTCCTTTCCACCCTGGTGTTTCTGTCTACCTTTGAACAGGCGAATACTATCAAGACAAGCTCCCCCACCACAACCGCAACCGCAACCACAACCACACTCAAATCCCCCATCCTTCACCGATACAGGAATCTCCCTGGACAGCGGATCGCCCTCTCACCCACCCACCATCGTAGAAATTCAACAATCATGTCTCGGTTCTTTCACGGGGGCTTAAGCGACAGCGACACAACCTCCTCTGACGAGGACCTGTATTCGGAAGAGGAGGAGGAGGAGGAGGCCAGCGCCGACGAGTCCGGTTCCGAAGACGAGTCGGACGAAGCCGACAAAGATGATGATGATGACGCAGGGCTGAAATTCCTGACTCGCGGGGGAGGGGGTGATGATAGCAGCGATGAAGAGGACGGCAAACGGGTCGTCAAGAGTGCGAAGGACAAACGGGTGGAGGAAATCGAGGGGTCTATCAAGCTCATTGAGAACGGGGAGAAGATCAATGACTGGGTAGTTATATCTGGAGGTGGGTACAATTCTGACTTTATCTCGCGATGTTTGCTTCGTTCGGTCTGGTGCGGGGTGGGGCAGACCGGGGTGTTTGGTGGGGCACTAGGATAACGCTTCTTGGTTTTATAGAGTTCGATAAGCTCAACAAAATTATATTAAAGAGTCCTGAGATACCAAAGGTTTATATCAAAGCTATCGCCGACCTGGAGGATTATATGAATGAGACCCTCAAGGATAAGGCTACGGCGAAGAGGATGAACGCTACCAATGCTCGTGCTCTGAATACAATCAAGCAACGTGTAAAGCGTAATAACCGCTCGTATGAATCGCAAGTCGAGGCGTATAGAAAAGACAAGGAGGGGTTCATGGTCGAGGAGAAGGAAGAAGTCGTTCCAACTCCTAGAACGCCACGTGCCCAGGACTCACGTGCCTCCTTCGAGGATGATGATGAAGGGTTCTCTTTGGTTGGGCGGGGCGGAAGGACCATGGTGTATACCCCCGAGAGTATATTCAAACATCTGCGAGTCATTATCGAGGCAAGAGGGAAGAAGAATACGGACAAGGGAGAGCAGATTAAGGTTATGGAAAAATTGTATGAAGTGGCCCATACACCCTATCAGAGAATCAAGGTCCTCCTGGCTCTTGTTTCCACACGATTCGATCTCACCACCGGTGCTCTCTCCTACATGGCAGCTGATCAGTGGAAATCGTGAGTGCCGCTACATGATTTCCGACCCCACCGAAGATTACTGACTAATCTACTATCCTCTGCAGCGCTGAGAAAGAATTTAATACACTATTGGAGGTTTTGGAAGCTAATTCTGATTATGTTGTTATTGAGACTGCCGAGGAATGGGACGATGATGAAAAGCCACCTCAGCCGGCCCCCGGCGAGATTCTCAAGATCCCGGGAAGCATTGTTTCCTTTGTTGACAGACTCGATGATGAACTTACACGATCACTACAACACATTGACCCTCATACAACTGAATACATTGATAGGCTAAGCGATGAAGGTGCTCTATACACAACCGTCCTGAGAAGTCAGCTGTATTTGGAGAGACTCAAAGGGAACCAAAATATTGCCACTGATGAGTCGTTGAACCGTGTTATCATGCGAAGGCTTGAGCATCTGTACTTCAAGGTAATTCTTACAAAACCCCTACCATGCATCTTGCTAACCTTAGTTACTAGCCCGAACAAGTTATTATCACCGTCGAGGAAAACGCCTGGAAGTTGATTCCTACCGAACTTAACTCTGCGATTTCTCCTAGAACCACCGCCGATACAGGCGCCACCAATCTCCTCCACATACTGGCCACCTACCTCTACAAACACGATGCCACTGTTATCCGGACACGGGCTATGCTTTGTCACATCTACTATTACGCTCTTCACAACCAATTCTACAAGGCCCGCGATATGCTTCTCATGTCACATCTCCAAGAGAACATCCATGTAGCCGACGTTAGCACCCAAATTTTGTACAACAGAACTTTGGTTCAAGTCGGGCTTTGCGCTTTCAGGGCCGGGTTGATCTACGAAGCTCAGACATCGTTACAAGAAATCTGCGGCACCGGCAGACTTAAGGAACTCTTAGCCCAGGGTGTACAGATCCAACGCTACTCGCAAGTCACACCTGAACAGGAACGTCTTGAGAGGCAACGACAGCTTCCCTTCCACCAGCACATCAATCTTGAACTCTTGGAATGTGCATATCTCACTTGCTCTATGCTACTGGAGATCCCGGCATTAGCCGCAAGTGGCTCCTCGCCAGATATGAAGAAGCGTGTTATCAGCAAGACTTTCCGGCGTATGCTTGAATACCATGAACGCCAGATCTTCACCGGCCCTCCGGAGAACACCCGAGATCACGTAATGCAATCCGCTAAGGCCCTCGCTGCCGGAGAATGGAAGAGATCAAGCGAACTCATCCATGCAATCAAGATCTGGGACCTCCTCCCCGAACCACAGAAAATTAAGGAAATGCTTTCGGAGAAGATCCAGGAGGAGGGTCTCAGGACTTATCTTTTCACATATGCTCCTTTCTATGATACCCTATCACTCAGCCGCCTAATTGAGATGTTCGACCTCAGCGAGCGTAAGGTTTCGGCATTGGTCAGCAAAATGATCGCCCATGAAGAGATCGCGGCGGCGTTGGACCAGGTCAACAACGCCATCATCTTTAGAAAGGGTGTCGAACTCTCACGTCTGCAAACTTTGGCCTTGGCGCTCAGTGACAAGGCCAGCGGCCTGATGGAGCAAAACGAACGGGTCCTAGAGCAGAAGACGCAAGGCCAAGGCGGCTTCGAGGGCGGCCAGCAGCGCGGAGGTGGCGGCGGGAGAGGCGGGAGAGGCGGTCAGAGGGGCGATCATTCAGGTGGAAGGGGCGGAAGGGGCGGTCACAAGGGTCCTCGGACACAGAAAAACGTTCAATTCAATCAACAGTCCGGCTTCCATGGGGGAGCTATGAAGACCTAGTTCCTCCTTTGTATCTAGTTCCTTACTTTATCTCCCTCTCCCCGAACCTTCTTCTGCCCTTGGGCTTACCTCTTGCTTCTCTCAAAAGTTATTTTTTTTTCTAAGCTACGAGATATACATCAACATCCGAAACCATGTATTTAGGCATCCATTCATTGGTGCATGCGTACAAGGAAAAATGGAAAATTTTGTTTTGCGGTATGGCATATTCATTGCGGGTTTCAATTATGCGATCTAATTTAGAGAAGGCTGGTTTGTCGGTTAGCTTGTTCCTTTAACTGTAATATCTTAATTTGGGAGCCTCTTCTTTTTTTACAATGTGATACTTTCGCCAGTATATACGATATCTTGCCCGTGGGGGTTTCCAATACAGGTGGTTTAATAGCAGTATGGGGGTAAACGTTGTATCTGAGCCCCAGGTATGGAGAATCTAAGAATTCTATAATTTTTCGAGCTATTCATGGTAAGTTACGGTACAGTACAAAGCTACCATTACGATGGACTCGAATACGGTAGTTGGAACCATATTATGTAGTCGAAAATCCCCCATGGGGTGAAAAAGACGGTGAAAGGTGAGCCGCTCGGCCCAAGAAACAAAAAACACGAGTATCGTACCACAGGAGGCACAGCGCTCGATCCAATTTCTCCGATCTCTGATACATTTTTACAGGGCGGTGAGTCAAGTTGAGGGCTTCCGAGCATCTTTTGCGGTATCTGCCGGACGGTTCGGTGCTCCTGGTGGAAGGGCCAACTTCGTCCTCAATACCGAGACCGGACCCCCGTGGTGTAGGAAAGCTATATGTATGTATGAATGCATGCGTGCGTACCTTATGTTCGTTTCTCAAGGTTCTTCCGAGAGATCTGTGAGATTGACCCTTGGGAAAAAGAAAGGAAAGAAAGGAAACTGCGATTCTGGTGTGTTTTTGGGATTTATCATATCGACCCATTTATACCATACTACGCTTCTTCTAATTAGCCGAGTGATAGTACATGACGAATTATAAAAAAAAAGTAGTAATATATCAACATCCTTAGCACCCTGGAAGAAAGGGGAGGGAAAAACAACAGAGAAGAAAAATGACTTGACCAACCCTAAACCGAATCAAGTAAGCGAGAAAAAGGCCCCCCAGGCCAATCACAGCGTCCCCATCCTCGCCATCTCACTCCCATGCTCGCGAACAACCTCATCCAACAACTGCCTGATCTTCCCGCACCCATCAAGGCCAACAGCCAGCATGCCCTCAAGCCTCTCCAATCGCACTTTAGTCTCCAACTGCAGCAAGGAAATCTTATCGCTCCTGCCCACAGTCGCGAGTGTGATACCGGGCAAGTCCATCTCCTCGGCAGAGTTCATATCGAGCAAGGGTTCGTCCGACTCGTCCGGGTTGGTGTAGGAGGCGACGGTGCAAGCGGTCACGTAGTCCGTCATGGGCACGCCAGCGTCGACGAGCGCGAGTGTGGCAGCGTTGACGCAAGTGGCTAGGATCGAGCCGTCCTGGGAGAGTATGTGCAGACTGATGTGCACCTCGGAGCGCGGGTGCAGGGTGGTCAAGAGGGTGGCGGCGAAGGTGCGGGAGAGGGCGGATTGCATTTCTAGTACTCGTCTTTTTTGATTGGGCTCGATCCGTTAGTAAAGTACCCCCCCCAACCTGGTAAGTTTGATGATTTGAGGGAAAGTACTTATCGCCCTTCCCTCTCTTCTTCCTATCTGTCCCGCTGAACGCCGCGAAACAGACGTCCACTGTGATCGTCGCGCGCTCGGAATTGCGGGCATTGGCGGTGCGGGGCTCGATTGGGCCATTGACGGAGCAAATCACCTTTGTGTTGCCGTGCTCCACGTATGAACTCCCGTTAGCGGCTGTGGTGGTGGCCATTTTGGCTGAGAAGCGACGTATTTCATTCCAGCGACGGCCGTCTGTACGGAGGCCTTCCGGTGAGAGGATTTCGTAGCGAGACTGGAAGGCCATCATATCATTATTTTTGTTAGGTTGTGTAATTAGAGGAGACGATGAAGGAAGAGAAGGTCGGTACCATTTTCTGACTGCCAAAGAAACGACCGGCACTGTATAGATAAAGAGAAACTATGGTAGGGGGTTAAAGAGATTACGGAGGCAGGAGGGTTGATTATGATAAATCACGTTCAAAGGGCAGAGCCGCAAACCCCGAAAATTGCACACCACTCCACTCAAGAGGGTAACCACAGTTCGGATTGAATTTTTGACTGAGGTACGTAGGCTACCGAGTGAGAGCCTGTGGAGTTGTCGGGAGCAGACCCAAGAATGACTGTATACACTGAATTAAAATACTACAATTACAACGATAATTATATCTATTTCCAATAACCCTTCTCCTGAACCCCATTGTAACACTTTTTCTATTGTAATTCACCCAACCTGCGCCTCTTGCTCGATGTGATCCGCAACCCGCAACAGATAAACTACTCTACCTGTTCATCAACGGGTAATCTTCCCCGAAGCCATTCCATCACACTTTCCGTCCCCTTCTCCAAAACCTGCCAACGCGGAACCTTAAAAAGATTACCGCCAACCCTCAACTCACGAATGCTGCTTAGTGTTCCCAACTTAGGCGGCAAACTGGTAATTGCATTGCTGCTGAGATCAAGTATCCTTATCCCATCAACAGAATCCACTGGGATCTCGGTAATCTGGTTATCTCTCGCATAAAAGGCAATCAGATGCGGGAAAGTTGGCCTAATCCCTTCGATAGAAGTGAGGCGGTTGGCTGAAACATCCAATGTATCGAGTTTTGGTGCGTCCAAGTTCTCTACCAATGGCTGTAGAGAAGTGATGCTATTGGCTTGGATGATGAGGGTGGTAAGCGACGTCAAAGACATCTTATTTGGGAAGTATGAATTTCCAGAAAGTTTGTTATGACCAATGTTGAGACTTGTTAACCCAAGCGCGAATATCTCTAGGCTCAACGGGAATGCGGTGAGCCTGTTATGAAGTAGAGAAACACTGCTTGGAGTTCCTCTGACAGTATCCATTAACTCCTTAGGAATATCTTCATAGTTCTTAGAAGCCAGGTCTAGCGCGCCGCCTCTCCCAACTTCTAAGATCTTCGAGTTCTCAGAAATGGCCTGGGGCCAGCTATCGGCTGGGCCGTCGACACCTGCCGGATCATCGTCTTCCGCTTCCGCGATGACAATCTCAGGTGGAGCTAAACGTCCTTTGAGAGTTCGCTTCAAATCGGAAATGCTCATCCCCAACAGCTGCCTCTCTCTCAGCGGGTTTCCATCAAATTTTAGCACCTCCAGCCCTTCCATAATTCCAACTCTTGCATCCAATGTCTTGATATCATTCGCAGAAACATCAATAGTCCTGACTCGGTGCAGACCAACTAAACCATCGGGTAGTGAGTCAAGGTGATTGGAACCAACAAGAAAGACCAACAACTCCTCCCATCCTGCAACCGAAGGGAATGATAAAAGACCATTATTGGTGGCAAAAAGTTGTTGAAGAGAAGCGAGAACAACAACGTCCTCACTGAAGATGGAGATATGGTTGTTTCGGATATCTAGAGAATGCAAGGAGTCGAGCCGAGTAACTTCACGGGGAAATAAAGTTCCCTTCAACTTGTTGTTTGAGGCGGTCAACTCGTGCAGTTGGCAACCGAGGAGGGATTCGAAAGGAATGGACTGAATGATATTGTGTGAAATATTGAGAATATGGAGTTTCGACAGTTGCCCGAGTGAAGGAGGCAATGACTCAAGCTTATTCTCCTGCAACTCCAGGATCTCGAGGTTTGTAAGCTTGGAAATAGATGAATCAAGCTCTCCTTCAAGACCGTTTTTGGCGAGTTTAAGATCTACCAAACTGGAGATTTGGCAAATAATACCAAAGGCGCCATTATCTAGCTTGTTATTGGTCTGATCACCATATTCAAAGTTAGTAAAGCTTTAAAAAGTGGCCGTGTCTATCTTTAGGCTAAGGTATACTACGCACCAAATTGAGAACCGTCAGCTCGGTTAGTTCCCCAAAGTTATGCGGCAATGCTGTCAGCAGATTGTTGTGCATCTAATTTACCCCATTGATTAGCCTTTGCACTCCTTGTACCACAGAAAAGTCTACCAAGACTAAAAGGAAGGAAGTGCCAGTAGGCGGACGTTTTCCACGTACATCAATACTAGCCAATCCTCCAAACTGCTTTACCAAATCTTCACTTATTGTTTCAATCTCGTTGTCCGCACCAACAAATCGGACTAAATCCACGCTTTCGTACCACTTTGGGCCATTGTTGGTCTCATTAGCTGCTAAATCCTCCTCCGTAGTCTCATACATTTTATAGACATCGCTCGGGATCTCACCGAGTTGAAGATTCGAAATATTGAGACGACCTTCAACTCTGGCTGTCTTGATCCGTTGTTTCAGGACCTTGGTAGACCCACCCTCACCGAATATGGCTTGATTAAAGGGGTCTTCGCTCGAAAAATTAAACCCGTTCAAGTCGTTATTGGCAGCCTCAGCAGTCACACCATCGACAAGAGAGGATGGAGGCTTGGTTGCACTTGACATCGCACGGTGAGCAGCTCGAGCTTTCGCAATTGTATCCCGGAGGGATTGGGATGCTGCCCTGGGGGCTTTTTTCGGAGAAGGGGATTCCGAGCTAGGTGCATTTGGTGCGGCTGGCTTTTGGTTCTTCTGGAGCCGCGGGGCCGGGGCTCCATTGCTCCTAGCTGAAGCCTGACGGAGTTGAGTCAACGACGGACGGTTAGGAATTTTAGCTACTGGAGGAGACTGCTGAGATGGCAGATGTGTGGATACTGCACGTCGGAATGGCGTAGGGCTCGACGAGGCAGCAACTGTTGGGCTATTCAGCTGGGTTGTTGATGACTTTTTAGATAACTGCGAATTAGAAGGTCGTTTTGATATGGCGAGTTGGGAAGCCGAGGGCTTCTTAGCCAACCGCGGCGCTACATTTCCATTGATATCCGAGGTCCTTCTTCCAGGCGGCGTCAAAACAGTGGAGTTTTGCAACTGGGATGAGGAAGCTTTTCTTGACAGTGACGGGGCTGACGGCTTTCTATTGAGAGAGGGTACCGAAGCCCTTTTTGCAAGAGATGCTGTTGTAGGTGAGGCATGATCAGGTGTTCCAAAATTGGATCTCCTTGGAGTCCTGATGACGGGTGAACCCGGCGGATCTGTTGGACTGACTGTAGTGCAAAAACATTAGATGGAGTTGGATTTGCTAAATGATTGGGACAACGCACCTGCAGGACTACCAGCTGCCTGGCCTCGCTTGGGAACAGTGGGGGGAAGAACCTTGGGAGTTCTCGCTGATGGCAGGATTTCCCTGGAAACAGAGGGTCTCAAGGAACCAACGGTGATTGGGTGTGGGGTAGTGGGTGACACTCTCCGTGGCCTTGGTAGCCTAGAAGACAATGTGCGTCGGGGGAAACCCGCAAGAGTAGGTGTATTGATGGCGGGGATGGAAGATGCAGTAGCGGGCCGAAAAGATTCCTCCTCTCTAACCTCGCTCACTGCCTCACCCACCTCATTCACTCCTCCATTAGCAGGTTCCGTGACAGGACTGTCGGTTTCACGACCTTCACTCATTGTGGAAGCATGCAAAAACCGCAAACAATCCGGTTGATAAGGTCAGGGGGTAAAGGAAGGAGGAAAGGAATGGAGAGGGAGAAGAAGTAGAAAAAGGAACTGGTGGGTGGCGTGTTGGCCAGGGGAATGGAAAGGGGAGTGACTTTCATAATCTGACTGCGGAAAGGTAGTCGAGTCTACCGCAGTGACTCTAGTCGGCTGCTCTGGTTTGTTCCCGTGTGTCCATGAGTGACAGATTTATTCGTGGTGGACGCGTCGATCGGGCCCAAAATTGCCTCTCTTGAGTGGAGAGTGACTGAGCGTGACAACAACAAAGTTTCCAGTATGATGCGGTAAACAATTTAGTAAACCGAGAGCAGCTCCGACACCGTACATTATTATTATCATACGGTATCTCACCGTTACAATTGTTCTCGCCATCCTTCTCATAAAGTAGAATTAAGAGTGACTATGTTAGAAAGCCCTCGAGCGGGACGAGAGAAGCCAAAATTGTCCCCCAGAGGAAAACCAGAGATCGGTCTGTGCAAGCAAACTGCAAGGGATGAGATGAATCAGGTTGCCAGGGGCTACCCGCATATGGTAACGAAGAGACAAGCGAGTTGAGCCAAGCATTCAAAAGTTGGCCCGTTGGAAAGCGCTCCTATTGTTGACTGTGCTTATATAAAAACAATTCCATTGTTACCCCAACCTCACTTCTTGTTTACACTGCAGGTGACGTCTGGATTGTCACTCCCATGCAAAAGGGCACCCCCCCCCGTAGTTCAGTGATCCACTGTGCCTCCCGTCCTTTCTCTCCACAGAGGAGGCCTCCTCTTCCTCCTCGCCCCTCTCACACTTCTGGCCGATCCTTCTTCCGACCACTCTTTCCCTCTCCCCTTCCGTTGTAGCCCTACTCGTACTGTATTTTTATCCTAGACGTTGCCCGCTTATCGCCCTATCCCATTGGTACGCCAATGGCTGCCCAGGAAGACCACCAACGACATCTTTCGCGGTCTATCATACGCACACCTACACCGCCGCTCTCACCAGTTGCGATCCAAGTGACTCCTTCCTCGAACTCCCATTCACAGTCCCACCAACAGCCTTTGACACCGAATGCTCATCTTGCTCCAGCCAGATCTTTCTACAGTCGCGCAGTGACCCCATCCTTCGCCTCCACATCCTTCGGCCCCTCGTCCACCACCCCTACTACCGCTGCTCCAACTCCCGTTGAACTCCCGGCGCTGCCAGCGCCCCCACCCGAGACGGAAGCATGGGATGACCTCAGCCCGTCCACCATCGAATCTTTCGATTTGTGCACCTTGCGATCGAAGTTGAACCTAGCCAACCAGCTGGTCAAGACCCTCTCGTCATCGCTATCTTCACTACGTACCACGGCGACTCATTACACCCTCCAGCACAAACTCCTCATGCTAGAGAATTCAGAAGCAGCCGCCCGTCACCAAGTAGAATCGGATATCACTCGTCGTGAAGTAGAGGTGCTCCGTCTCGACCAGGGTTCCTGGAACACCAACCAACAGGCCGCCCTCGTGGAGGAGAACGAATTATACAAGCGGCGATTAAGGCGCGCTAAGCGCAGTCTCCGAGAGCACCGCGAGGACCTCGGTGAATTGAGGGATGAGAACGAGAAATTGAAGAAGCGGATTCGGGACAACCGGCAGCACCAGCACCAATTAGAGGCCTCTCGGTCTCCGGGCTGCCCTACCTCCTCCTCCGCTACCGCAGACCAGCAGCAACTTACAGCCAGACGGGGCGACGGTCACAGAGGTCCGCCGCGGGTACCGGGACTACGCAATGCTCCAGAATCTGACACCAATAATGAAGACGATGGGTTAGCAACCTTGGGCCTCCTAGCGTCACAAGTCCTCTCCCAAGAAATGGTCGAGGAAGGCCACTCCGACCACCACCACCGTCACCATCACCATCATAACCATAATGACGCTTCCAATCACCAAAGCCCCCATCACCGTCTTCGAAAACCCCGCAAGCAGCATCACCTCCCATCAATAACAACTACCCTCCCCTCCTCCGCAAGCTCCTCGCAAAACAACCGGCCAAGCCTCCTATCCCCCTTGGCCTTCACTTCATCATCAACCCACCAAAAGCGTCGCCGCTCCCGCTCCCGTGACTCGACCATTTCCGCGAGTGAAGGTGAAGACAAGCCAGAGCCCAGTAAGCGCAGAGCGAGAGTTCCGCTACCACCACCGCTGCCGGTGATAGATAGGCTTGGTAATGGTCCAGAGAAGAAGAAGCAGAAGCGGGGCTTGGCGCATACTCCCCCACCCAGGAAGTTACCGCCTGGGGCGACGCCTGTGAGCCCACCGCATAGGGATAAAGATAGTAGGGATAAGGATAGGGATAGAACACCGTTTCTACAATGAGGGAACACTCTTTTATGTTTTTATTTTGTTTTTTTTTCTTTCATTTTCCCCTACTTTTGCGACCCGAGTCTGATACCGTTGTTTTTTTCCTCTTATTTCTCATGCTGGGAGTCTTTTATGGTTTATGATTGAACAGGGTTTTGGCGAGTGGTAGAGTAAGGGGAGTGATTGTCAAGTGAATACGGGCACAAAATTTAAGAATACATCATGCCTCCAGATACGTTTTGGAGTACTCCGTCATTGTGTATTACTCGCAGTCTACGTTGACCGAAAGGGGGGAGTTGGAAAGAAAAAACTCCGCGTGAGATATCATACTTGTTGGATGAGGGAACACGAATGTACAGAAGGGGCCCGCACAACACCAACCAACCTACCGATGATCGCGTTGGTATTTATGACTTCTTCCCACGCCATGAAATAGATAGAACCCAGAGATGCCATTACAAGAACCTCCTTTATTTTTCATCCAATATACCTCCACCAACACATCGCTTAATAGGTCTTTGCGAGATTGCGGAGGTACCAGTCCACAAGCCTTCTTCCAACCTTGGCTTCCGAGATATGGATCAGGTCCTGCAGTGGTCTAGTTAGCATGACCCTTCCGGGGCAGTATGGAAAGACTTACTCCTTGCAGGGCAAAATCCAAATCAGAGGTATTAATAGTCTCCCCCTCCAACAAGCCGCCCTCGTTCCACCTAGTCTGCCTACTCCTCTGTTTGTAGACCAACAGTTGGGTCCGCAGAACCTCAGGATCAACTTCGATAAAGGCGGCAAGTTTCTTCAGATCCATGGTGGTGTATAGCTTGAGGTAGCTCTTCAATGTAGGCGCTAGCATAGAATTCCGCACATCTGCCATAAAAACCCGAAGATGGTGCTGTGAGGGGTCGACATTGTTCTCTGGCTTATCAAAATCGGGGGGGATGGGGGAGATGAATTTAGGGCAAGCAGACATGAACAGTTGCTCGTAGATTTGTAGGGCATCGGGGCCTCCGCGTTGCATCTTAGTGAATTGCTCACCGTATTTCTCACGTAAAGAAGCATGGATGGTGTCATCAAGGCGAGTGGGGCAGAGAGCTACACAAATAGCAATAAGAGCATACATCTGGTCGTTCTTCTTGGTAACCTGTAGGTACGGTATTAGCGAATGCACGAATAGAAGCGATCGGCGAATGACATACAGAGTCGAACTGGGCATTCTTCTGGAAGTTTTTGGTTCGTGAGACATAGACAAGGATATGTGAAAAGGCTTTGATGGCGTCTGCATATCTTCTCATCATCATGTAGCTGAACCCAACATAGTAGTATCTGTACGAGCGTCAGTATCGACGGTATCGGAGGGGAGGTGTTATGAGAGCAAGAGCCTACGTCGTGAAATGGGCTGCCATTACCCGAGCGAAGACAGCCTTCTTGTTCAACTCTATGTCGTCTAAGGTTTTGAGCGCCAGCGTAAAGTCACCTAGCAAACAATGAACCCGGAGCAGTCCAATGATACTGAAGTAGCCCAACATTCGGTACAACGGGCGAGACCCATATTCACCAGCAACCTCACTATAGCGCCCAAATCAGCATAGACCCCAGCCCGATCCCCAATGCTAGAAAGGGTTACTCACTTTGGGTCTTGTCCTTTCTTGATAGCCGCGAGCTGCTCATTCATTTGGGAGCGCTGGATCAAAGAGTATAGAACGTTGAGCACACTGTAACACCCCCAAGTTTGCGGGTTATCACACAACAGCTTCCTCTCCTCCTCGCTACCACCACCCTCTTTTCGAGCCACGGCATTGCGATGACTGCAAAAGCTGTTAAACTGATAGATAAACTCATCGATAACATCCCAAGCCCAATAGTACTAATAGCAAACTATCATTAGCTCGGTCATCCCTAATCATATCCCCCTCCAGAGAGGCACAGAAACAAAACAAAAGCATTCAATCCGCAGGATGCTACCGTTGCTGTGTCTGTTTGTCCCATAGGAGTATCAACGTAATGTGAAAATAAACCTACAGTCGGTAGCTCTAGATCCACAGGCCCATCCGAATTGAGGATAAAGTGAAAAAGCGTGCAGTAATTGTCGTAGCTGTCAAATCGATTTTGTAGCGGGGCTTGGAAGTCTAGGGGGGTAGCTGCAGCAGCTAATCGCTGTTGGATATTTTCACCAGATATTTGAAGACTCCCACCCGCCGATTCCATGTCATCGTAGTCTCCGTCATCTCGAAGCGCCTCTTCGACCAAAGTTGAAGCAAGAACCTCGTCGTCGGTATCTGAGTCCTCACGGAGATGACGGGTTGTGCCGTTGAAATTTTGGCTCGCCAACATTTTCGGTAATATTGTTGTGGTGGGGGATAGAGGGGGAGGTTGTGATAAGGTAGTTAACTTTTTTTCGATTTGTCGCCAATCCAACGTTGCAGCAAGCGGATTCCCCGAATTGAAATTGGGCCCCGCCATGGTGGTTGCTGTGGAGATCGAAGATTAGGGTTTACCCTCCTCCATTGGTTCATATGGAATCACTCGTACTGATCTTAGATGATGCTCCAGATGGCCCCAAACCGGTAGCTTGAAGCCGTAAAGAGACTCTTGGAGCCAGGACTGGCTCCGTGACCAGATGTTCCGTATGCCCTCAGAAGAGATCTTTTCACCAAGTAAAAAGGCAGCTTTTCACACACCAAGTCAACCCAATAACAGAGGCCGACGTGCCCTATGATGTTTCGGGTGTCAGACACTAGCAAAACCCTACAAACCCTAATACTGGTAGTCTTTTTCACCAAGCTAACCATATTTTTCACCAAGTTATGTACCCCCGCGAAACCCAAACAAAGTCAATACGTATTTTTACATAAAGCTGCCATAGCATATTTTTCGCCCAGCCAGACACCCCCAGAAAAATACCACAAAAACCCAAGACTGGTAGTCTTTTCACAAAACTGACAGAATACCATTGAAGAACGGGTACTGTACAGTACTCACGCGTATTTGCCAAGAAAAACGCCGGGTACCGGATTTTGGTGGGAAACTGGAGGTTCACTCTCACCGCACGCACCTTAATATCCAAAAATTCGGTAGCCGGCGTTTATCTTGGCAAAGACGCATGAGAAACTTGCCTGTGTGGTACTGTACCTGCCGTAGCTCTTGTACATTTACTTGGCACAATGCTCATATATTGGCATGTTTGATCACATGAGCGTGCTTTTCTGATATTTTCACCAAGTTAGGCACCCCCGCAAAACCCATAAAGGTTGTTGTATTATTATTTTTTACACCAAGCTTGACTAAGCCCCAAGGAAAGTGGTATTGCATTTTTACACAAGGCTGCCATAATATTATAACACGAAGTTAGGCACCCCTGTAAAACCTATAAAAGTTGTATGTATTTTTTTTTTTTACACCAAGCTTAGGTATATTTTTGTCAAGCTAGATACCTCTGCAAAACCCAAGCGAAGTCGTCGTATTGTATTTTTACACAAAGCTTCTAGAAAATTATAAAGAATATTTTTCACCAAGTGATGCATCTCCGCAAAACCCAAGCGAAGTCGTCGTATTGTATTTTTACACAAAGCTGCTATAAAATTATAAAGAATATTTTTCACCAAGTGATGCACCTCCGTAAAACCCACAAAGGTTGTGCAAACAAAGCCGACATAATTTGCAGAATAGACGTCCTCCCAGGCCACCCAGACAGATTCTGATTAGTGCACCTTGTCTGATGGAGATGGAACGAGCAGTGCTGCGGTCTCAATCTGCCCATGTCAAGCTGGCAGCGGGATACAGATCCCTCTTGAGGGAGGCCCGTAAGGAATAGAAGAACTTAGATCCCCCAGCCCAAGGCCACAACAAAAACCAGTAGGGTTTCTTTTTTTTACAACGGACCTTATCGAGTAGCTTTCGGCAAGCTAGTTACATTTCTACAAAACCCACAACAAATGTTACATCGTTAAATAAAGCACATAAAGTTCGTCTCCACCAAGCTACTCTAGTGCCTAAATAACCATTCTGCGGTTGGATAGGGGTGGGGGGCCTACAAGCCTGAGGTGATTTTCGCTCACAACCTAGGTCAGTGATAGAGTGTCCTCTGGTCGTGACCCAGTTATTAACAGCTCAGAGTGACAACTATTAATAGTACATCGAGGTTTAGGTGCTGCTAATCCCAAGTCAACAAGCCGAATGGCGAATATATAAGCTGGTAGTCTCCTCATCAGCTCCTCCTCCTAAGCACCCACTACGCCAGAAATGCCTTCGGATATCTACGACAAGTTGCTTGGCCCAGATTGGGAGGACAGACCAAAAGCAGTGCGGGCCAGGCCCACACAGAAAGCGAATGATTACATTAAACAAAGTTGGACCTAGTAGGCTACCTCATTATACTCTCTATATATATTCAATTTCTAACAACCTAATACCAGTTTTCATATGAATGTGCGAGGGGAGGATGTCGATCCAGATCAGGCCCTAGGAGAATTCAATGCAAAAGACAAATGTGCATTTCTTTCCTGGAAGGTAAGAACAATAATGGAGGATTATGGGCACCCCGCTTCCAGGTCAACTATCCTCACGTACTTTAGGAGACTCCAATTGTTAGTATTGGAAATTCAACTGAGGCGCCCGGGGCTTCTTACCAAGCAAGAGAAGGAATACACAAATACAAGAGTCCAGAGTGTAAGTCTTCACATACAAATCCACACAAAGGAGAGCGGTACTGGTAACAGTTTTAGTTCATCATGAGCCTGGAGTTAGATGGTTTTGTAGTGCCCCCCTCCCGGGAAAAAGAAATCTGTGCCTCCTCCGACTTGCACACGCTATTGCAGTTTAGTTGGTGCTTTGATGCTGGGGGTCTTTCGCATGAAAGGTATCAAATTCAAACTGCTCTGCTGATGCAGTTAATGTCATATACCTCCTCCAGGCCCGGGACATTGGTTGAGTCATCTGGCTATGCTAACACGAATGAATCCATCACATATAAGGTAAGCCACCAATCTAAGTGACAGGAACCTACAACTGAAAGTATGTAGGACATGAAATTTCTTGTAGTTAGGAATACTACCGATGATTCTGGAGATTCCCTAGTGCTAGTTATTAGAACTACGATACTTAAAGGATGCAGAAACACCAGAGAACCGTGAGAAATATCCGGGAGTACACTGCTGGTCACCAGACGCTAACAGGAAATAGTGTAGAATATTTGTTACATCCAGAACCTGAGATTCCCTTATGTTGACCAATAATCCTTTCTCTAGCCCTTGCCTTTGCGGATGATGCCTTTGCGGATGATGCCTTTGAGAACGAGGGTATAATGCCTACGGATATTTTCAAGCTCAAAGTCCGAGATGAAAACAGCAGTGTTCTGATCATCCCTTGGAAAAAGTCTATTCTCAACACCCCAGTTTTTCGGCGGGTTGAACACGGCAATTCACATGTGTCCCCTACGCTTTCCTTCCGCTGCAGTGATCTCTCTCTCCAACTTAGTCGCCTTGGTATGGTCGCAGGATTTATAAAAAATCCTACCCCCTACTGTTTCCGGCGTGGCAACGTTAATAGTTTGCTTAGCAAGCAAGCAGCTACCGAAGGAGTCACAACGGCAATTAGACAAAAGATACTGAGTCATTCCAGCCCAGGTGTGATCAAACACTACATGCAGCCCCTAGTTACCGTGGATACACAATCTCTATTTCTTGGGAAGCAATCTCGCGCTAAACTAACGGAGGCCTCAATCCGCATGGAGAGGGTGAGAGATTCCAGAGCACCAGTAAAGCTGAGTTCGGAGGAAAAAAAGGTGACAGACAGTGATCACCCTCAGTTATCCATTCTGGGTGTCAAGCGTGAGGGGGTCAAGAAGAAAATCTTAGCGCTGCACAGAACAATTAAAAGTGCCCAAGGAATTCAGTTGGGGAAACAACACCGGGCGTTATCAGTCAAGATCTCCAATTTGAAACAGAAAGTCAGGGCTACCAGACTTAAACAAGTACGAGAGGAATATTACTGGCAATACAATTACTTCAAAATCTCAAATCAACTTAATGATAAAGAAGTTCCTTACCAAAAGATTTCAACTGCTATACCCGATTTTAAACTAGCTCCACGTACCCAAATCATCAGATACTTCTTAGGCTACATGAAGTTTGATAGTCCACAAGTTATAGCAGATATGGTAGAATTGTGCCGCGATGGGGTTACAGTACCTTCTCGACATATGGAAGACCCCGTTTTGGACTGCCTAGTGGCAACAACTGAAGGCAGACCTCCGAGCGATATAATGAGTGACTGTATCACAACATCTCCCCCAACAGCATCTAATGCGCACTCCTTCTGGTCTTCTGCTCGAACATGCCCCTTTTGCCTCAAAGACCCTAAAGCTCGCACCATCCGTGGACCTCATGTCTATTCGACACCCCGGACCACAATCTGACACATACGAACTCATGTAGTTAAACTCAAATCATGCGCAAGTGTTGATTGCCCCTACTCGGAATGTTCAATATCTCTAGAAAATGTTGACCACCTTAAGAACCATTTCGCCAAGGTCCACAGTCTTAGGTTATAGCAATAAAGGTGGACCAAGCAGGAGCGCGCTGAAGACGGATTAGGGGTTCAGGATTCACCAGGCGAAGATGTTTCACCTCAACTTCCGGAATGTAGGGTGACAGTATACCGGTATTTATTCGAGCGTACATGCATATAGGATGAAACAACATTGAGGGTCAAGTTCTGGCACTTTTTTTGGTAGCAGCGAGTGGTACCTCGCGATTGTAATTTCTAAGTTAGTTTCCTTGAGCTTTCCTGGTTTAGCTCTATCACCTTGTCATCATTCCTCTATTACCTTGTCATCGTTCTGTATTTAGTTTTTCATTTAGCCATAGTCTCCCCTTTACAATAGAAAAAATAAATACATGCACTGGTTCAATTCCCATAGGTTTTTCAGCAACGGCTCAAGCAACAGGTTGATTGTTAGAAATGATGATTTTCTAATGTGATAGACCATGATCTCTAGAAACTAGGAATTACTGCCCGAGCGCGTCCTGCTCAACAAGATGAGGAATGGATTACAAGGATGACAGGCCAAAACTAGTGTTGGAAAATTCAGTTTTTCAGTTTTTCTGTAACCTACAGCTTTCTGTATTGTTATACTTGATGAACTTTTCGTACCCTCTTGGTTGAAATTTGATGGTGGAATCTAAATCGTATCTAGCGACAAGTTTGCGTACCAATCTTGGTGGTGTTCACAGAATAGTACAGTACGGTACTAATACAATATTGCTACCGTGAAAACTCGTTAAATCCACTATTGGCGGCCAGGTACCTAGATTTTTTTATGGTATGATACAGTACGGAAACATATATTCGGATGTTGTACTAGTACTGTACATCACCCGATTGCGTTATATATAATTGGCTTAGAATTGTTCCAAAAGACATTGCTAAATCTCTAATATCCCTGTCTACTTAACCTTCGTCGTCTTTATTTTTCAATCTAACCAGCCCCTCATATCTACCTATTTATTCTACTAGAGGCGCAGAATCAGACTCCTTGGTAGCTTGCTACAAAAGCTGTGCAAATTCTTGTCTCAGCCGCTCAGTACAGACTGGGTCCGAAAGATTTGCTTCCGTGAAAACACAAAACGCGATCCAGATTGTGTGAACTCCACAATCCACAATATTCGTTTGCATGGCACAGTTCTAATGATATCAGGGCTTGGTAGGAAAAAAAAAGATGGATGTCCTACATACCACATATTCGTATCTCCATTCTTTGGCCATGCCGTAAGAGGTCGTGCTCATTTTTTCAAGTTCCTTTCACCAGGTTCAGTGACAGCCACAGAATTTCAGGTATACCTACTTTTTGGCCTCCCCCTGAATTACCCCAAGAGTCATAAATCTTTGCGCTTTGTTCCTGCCAATTCATGACTGTCAAAACCCAGTGGTTTCCACCAACAAATACCGGAAATACAATTGTCTTCTCTTGGAAATCGGGATGGCATTGGAGAAATTTCTCGAGTTGCCTAGGGTCACTGGCTAGATACGAATGACTGGGGATATACTTCTCATTATGATCACTGCTATTCCTGTGGTGGAGAAATAGCAGGTAGCTGACAAGCTCCCCCTCTAGGCAATTTCCTGGAATTAGTCTTGACATCATATCAGGACGAAATTCATGCTTCCAAAATGGATTATGTGACCCAAATCGTGAGCGGCAAGTTTTTTCTCTCTATTAGCATATTAGCACGGATCGGCAGTCGGACAGGCACACAATACCTACCCAACTACTCCAAAAATCTTCACCCGGCTCTGAAGCGGCTGAAGGCGAGAAATTACCCCAAGGTGAAAACTTTGAGAATACCGGGGATGGCACCTCCCCACCGACACCTACGCCTCCAAGTTCCTGATAATGCTCAAAGCTAACAGTAGTAAAAGGGCCAGTTTGGCCCCCGTCATCCTGGCCAGGATCTATTGGCCACACCTCCTCCCCGTCTGCAAGATTAAGTATCCCTAATGAGCCCGGGTTACTACCAGTATCACATACAAATCCATTTATTGGAAACCCCCCATGACTGCCCTCACCACTGATTTTTGGTAGAGGTCTCTCCCCACCTCCGCTTGCACCACTCTCTAGCGGCCGCTTGTTGCAGCCAATGGGAGATGGTATTTCGGGCCATCGGTCTTCATTGTCCTTGCCACCACCATGGATATCTAGCTGGCTTCCGATATCTCGATTGGCCGGGGGTTTCAGTTGATTCACATTATCCCCCCCGGTGCAACTGTCCAGTATTTCACTTCCCCCACCGCTAGGAGGGTTGTCTTGCATGTTTCCGTTGCCCTCCCCGCCAGCGGGAGTCTTTGGCTGGTTCATACCCCCATCTCCGGTGGGAGGGGGTTTCAGTTGATTCCCATTATCCCCCCCGATGTAGTTGTCTAATGTTTCATTTCCATCCCCTCTGAGAGGGTTGTCTTGCATATTTCCGTTGCCCTCCCCGCTAGCGGGGGTCTTTGGCTGGTCCCTATCGCCATCTCTGCCCGAAAAATCTTGAATATTGATACCAGAACCCTCTGCAGCTAGTTTTACAATCCCCTTGCAATGGTTTCGTAGATATTCGATAAGTACTTCAATACCTTAGTTTTTTAGTTTTTGCTTGTAACTAATCTCATTAGTTGGTTTTCAACTTAAGAGGAACATGAATTCATACATGTAGTGCGGGAAGTCCGCGCCAGGCAGCGCCAGGATACCGATACTAAACTCATCAACTAGTCTTGACCATCTGCGGCCAGCCTTAAGCCTATAACTCAGCTTTCCCTTGTCAACCCCCTCTATGATCCCCAGTAATCTATCTTGCCCGATATTTTCAGTAGCTGAGGCCAATAGGAAAAGCGATAGTTGTCGCTGGCATGCTATCGATTGTATTCCCGTATCTGTAATTCTGACTGCCTGATAAAGTCGCCGCACTTTCTCTTCTTCGTTCTACCCAGGTGGTGATTGCAGAGGTATTCGCTGATAGAAAGTAAAATTATTTCGCTTCCAGTGTGCTATAGTTTCTCCACCGGTACTGAGGTTAAACTTTTGGCTCAATGAAATAGCCTGAAGCACAAGATCTCTGGGATATGTTGGGCAAAGTTGATCAAGATTGGCTTCCTTGTTCCCTATCATATGGGCGTCGGCCTTTCGTTCCCTAACCAACCTATATCCTACTAGGCTAGTACTTATCTTACTAATATCAGATACCGTTGCTCGGACAAGGTATGCATTCAAGAAGGCCATAACCTGGATAGTTGGTTAGATTGGTTCAATCAGAGTTTAATAGCTGACTTACCTCCCGATCCCCGGCGATCTGCGATATCGTCTCTTCAGTTGACTGATTTATAAAATTGATCACGGCAGGTGCGGATTTACGTAGCCAGCTCTGCATAATGTCTTCCACTTTGCTGTTTGTGGCCAGACTGTCTTGAGGTCAAGTATTATAGGCGGCACCCGATCCCAAATGAGCACCGAGCACAGTGCAGACCCCAATCAGGGCGCTGTGTTACCAGCATCCTTTTTGGGCACCCCGACAACCGTTACTAGCTTCATCGTTTCCACCAATAACGGTTGCCCAGGTACCCAAATGAGCACCGAGAACAGTGCAGACCCCAATCAGGGTGCCGCATCCTTCTTGGGCACCTTGACAACCGTTATTGGCTTCATGGTTTCCACCCTCAGAGGTCAAAAGAAAATTTCACTCAACACCTTGGCTCGTTGGAGGAGAGTGTAACCTTTAGGGGAGGAATTTTGGCCATCCGAGACAAAGGGGTTGTTTCACCCTTTTGCGACTTATTTCAAGGGAAGTATGCACCAATACCGGTACTGTACTACAAGTACCAGGGGGTATTCTTAGTCGGAGTCGGGATAAAAAGAAAAGGTTTAATAATATGCAGTAAATTTCGTCCTGCCAAGAGTTCGCCAGGCTTTTACCCCACCTAATTTTTGCATTGGTTCACCCTAAAACTTTTTTTCGATTTCGGCTAATGCATCCTGTCTCCTCACGACAAGTAAATTGACGGTACTGTACAATCCATGATCTTGCGTATCTTTTCCGCCATTTATGACCATGCACGAGTACTTGCAAAAGTTGTCTATCACAGGAAAAAATCCCAATAAAGTAGGTGGAGAATACAAGGTATTAGTTAAGATTATTTTTTTAAGGAAGTCATTTGTTGAGGGGTTAGGTGTTGGCAAAGTATGCACAGTTAGATAGTACCAGTAATGTTCGGTTATTTATGCTATCCTGCTGTACCTGTACTCCATCCTTCTGTACTCTTTTACTCTTACCCTACGGAGCTTCCTGGGCGTCTCTCGCAAGGTATTATTCACCCTGCGGTGCCCTTTTACCATACAGCACTCTTACCCTGTGGAGCTTCCTGGGCGTCTCCCGCAAGGTATTATTCACCCAGCGGTACCCTTTTACCATACGGCACTCTTACCCTGCGGAGCTTCCTGGGCGTCTCCTGCAAGGTATTATTCACCCTGCGGCGCCCATTTACCGTACGGTACTCTTACCCTGCGGAGCTTCCGTGACATCTCCCGCACTGGTGTTCTTCTGCCATACGGTGCCCTTTTACCCTACGGAGCTTCCTTGGCGTCTCCCGTAAGGAATTATCTACCCTACGGTGCCCTTTTGCGCTCCGGTAGTCTTTTACCCCACGGTACCCTCTTGTCCTACGGAGCTTCCTAGGCATCCCCCGCATGGTGTTTTCTTACCCTACGGTATTATTAACTTACTCTGCTCCTCTGGGCAGTCCGAAGCAATAAAACTCGCAGCCAACACGTCAATACAGTTTCTGGGATTGTGAGTATTGTGATCCGTTCAAAATTAATGATCCCAATGATGCTGAGTCACTTGAACATGAAAAAGACGATGCCGCTGACACATCCGGAGTAACTGTTTTTGTAGGCATTAGAGTGACGGCACCTCACCTTTTGAAACTCTTGGTGGATATTTGAAAAGTACTTGAGTACAGTACAAGTACAGTACTTCACGTCAGGAAAGTTTGTGTGTATTCTTTGGGTGTTGCCTCAGGCATGACTGCCAAGACTTTAGACTTCTAATTTCTAAACATAAACAGGGTTATCACTTTCTCATAATCTAGATCGCTCATTGTTTCCTTAGAATACAGTTTGATTTTGCTCTGAAAAGTCCAATCCGCAGAGCACCATTACAAATTCGGCATTCAAGTGCTGGGCTCAGAGCCTCACCTATCCCTCACCAGGCCAGGATTCCTCGCGATGCACAATATTCCTACCCAAATCCCTTCCTATCGCATTGCGTATTTTCTTCCGCATATCTCGGGTCCCACAGACTTTGAACTCAGCCTGATTTCTTTTGTACTTGGTATTGTGACTCACCTGCGATGATTACACGACTATTTTTATTCTTCACCTCGGGTGCAACAAGTTCCTCAAGCGGTGGCGTGTCGAAAAACGTAGTGATTTGATCGTGGTCCCCGTATTGTATCCGGCTACCTTCTGTTACCCCCTTAGTTCTGTAGTCGCCGAGGACAAAGAGTGGTATGTTTAAAATCTAGGCTTCTACATTAATCGTTAGGTTATAAGTAGATAATCACAATGAACAGATACCCATGTATGATTTGTCCTGCTCTAGCAGTTCATTCATCCAATCCATAACCCAATCCTGATGGCCTATTCTTACTATTAGTACCAGCTGGTTACCCGACATGAAAGATCTTACATTCTCTCTTAATTTGCCAGACAAGCAAGATCCGCTGAGTATTAACCTTCCTTTTTCTGTGCCTTTCCAGGATCCTCTTTATATAGGGAAGATGAGAGGCAATCCCAATGCCGGAAGCAAACAGCACTACCGTCCCATATGAACCATAATCTCCCTCGCGGCCATAAGGACCTTCCAACAGTGTTTTAAGCATGGATTGGGGAGTGCTGAAGAGACTTTTTCTGAATCCTTTGCGTGGATGGATCAAGAATGATATAGTCATACCACTACCACCCGAGTCTCTTTCCCACCAGGCTACGGTAAAGGGATGGAACTGGGTAAAAGCAAAGGGGCTAACCCTCGGCATACAGAGGAAGAAATAATGGCCGGCACGGGGGACCCATGCTTTGGAAACTCTCAGACTAATTCTGACGATGTCATTATCATGACAAAGTGTTGCTACACCCATACTAAGATTCCTATAGAGTATGTAAAAAAATCGGATACAGAGGATGCCACCCCAAGATGCGGTTATTGCAATTAGGTAAAACCTCATGAAAGGTCGTTTGGACACTACGTGGTACCAGAGTGCCCCCAGGATAGTTATAGAGAGTGCAACATGCAGAGCGAGGAAAATCTCGTACAACTGACGGCGGATAAACTGAGGAGAGAGGAGGAATAGGCCAAGTAATGAACTGGCAACCTATCTCATGTTATCAAGGTGAATCAGGATATTGTACATCACGCAGGTAACTCACCACAATCTCAGAAGGGTTGGCACTGTTTCGTTTAATAAAGGATATTACACTGTGGGTGAGACCTTGGGCGACAACCACACGTCCTATCCAACGATGCATGCGACTATAATTCTCCAATGTGAAGCCAGAGAAGTTGGCTAGAATGTTGATTCGGCCACTGATGAAAAGAGGGATTAAATTTATTAGGACCATTGTCCCTGCCCGGCTCCCTACCTCTGCGACATTTGTGGTACCTATTATTATGCATAAGGTGTTTGCTGTGATAAAGAGCAGTACAAGGAGGAAATGGAAACAGGTGGTTGAGCTGGCACCCCCCAGGAGTCCTGGAATAACTGGATAAATTAAGTGTTTCAACACAAGAGAGGAGGCTACACCCTGAGCAAGGGACATCATAGCGGAGAGTATTCGGGCGCCAAACCAGAGAGCTGCCAGAGCTCCAAGGGGAATTCCGTACCATTGAGGTATGTTCATGGTCGATCTTGGTTCGAAGCACTCTAAGCAGCACAGTAGTAGTTGACGGATTTATATCCTTCTGCTGCCACAGCCCCCGTTTAAGTGTCTGCACCAAAAATGGCGCCCAAGCGCCGAATGTGGACCCCTCGTTTTGAGTATAAACCTAGCTCTCAACTTAGCACGCCCCCCCCCCCAAGATTAAAGCTTGCCCCTGTCGGCGTTTCCCATCATACTCATTCTATCCCTAATCTTCATTTACGAAGATGAGCCTCAAGCGACGTACATTCTGGCCTGGTACTGAGCAGATTCCCTCCCAACCTGTGATCCGGGCGGTGGAAGCGTCGCACATACCGGTAGCCACCAGGGATTTGTCATCTAGTGGAGGAGAGAATAAGACAAGTTTAGGTTATCCGTGGGTGTAATAGCTAGAGGATAGTCAACCGCAGTAGTGTACAATCGACTACATTGCCGATTGTTCAAAGAAGGTGAGAGTGGGTACGAATAATATTAGCAAATTTATATACAACGTAGACTAAAGTTCAAGAGGTAGAAAGAAAGTCAAACAGATCAAACTGCTAGGAGGAGGAAATAATCTTGTTATGTGATAGGCGCAAAATCGCACAGCATATGACACTGCAACGATAGTAGGTTGAATTTTGCTATAAACAAATGATATGTTCATAGGTGAATTTTATGCTGCGCTGTTTACAAGAAAATATATTCCCACCTGCAGTTGCTGTCTCTGAAAGAATAAAGAAGCGAAAAGGAAAAGGGAAACCGCAACAGGCATAGTGAAAATGGGAAAGGGGTGATTACAAAAGGGTTCCCCACAAAACACAAATCCCAGATCAACCTTGAACAGAAATTACAACTTAAACACAAAGTTAAGCCTATTGCCCCTCTTACAAAAAATGCGCGATACAAACAAATCTCCACAGTACCCAGCACACCATTGTCTCACACCTTATTGTGTGCCACCCATCGCTGTATCATCCTCATCATAGCCTTCACTACCACTCATCCCCATCCCCGTCCTCCTCCTGTACCTGGGAAGGCCCCCAAGTAACCACCAATCGCATTACCTCCTCTGTAAGAACAAGTCTGAACTGGTTGATGGTCAGGTCAGCTGCCCCGGGTTTAACATCTCCGGCTTCCGGCACACTCTGAGCGCGAGAGTATTCGCTTGCGCTGTCTTGCGGGATAACGAAAACAAGGTTTATGTTCTTGATAGTAGCTGGTAGTGATTTACAAAGCTTCTTGACCCCACGTAATTTGATATCGTGACTCTTGGCGATCGTGATTTGAAATAGAATCAATGTATCCAAACCACTAAACACAAGTCCATCAACTGATTCAAAGTTCGCAGCATAAGGGAGGAAATATTTTCCGATCACATCCCGCTCAAGACCCAGGCCGCCCTCCACTCAAACCAGTGTTGCCAAGTTTTTGGCATCCGTAAAATGATTGAGGGATTCGGACCGATATATCTTGAATTTAAGGGGCGGGGTGTTGGTGTCTTCAATCGGAAGTCGATCAGCCTCAAATGATCCACCTGCTTGGAACCAGTCGTGTGCAAATGCCTCGAAAATCCAGCCGGCCGAGGTGCGGAGCGATCTTTGGTGGGCGAGCTGTTTGTAGAGCTCAAAACACTTCAATCGTGACTTCATCTGTGCCTTTTCGAAGACCTTGCGGGCGATCCATCTGGTGATGATTCGAGCGTTATACGACCTCCTATTATGGGTGGAATGCATCATAGCTATCTTATGCGAAGCGTGCTGATGTACACTATTCTCTACCGTTTGGAACCCCCCCTGCGTAAGGAAGGTAAATATTTCGCGATCAACTTCGCCAAGGTAGATATCAAGTGTATGGTTATAGGCATGGATATCCATCACCGAGATTGACTGCAAGCAGGTCCTGGCGATAGGGCCTAAAGAATTAAAGGTTGTGAAGAGCATCGCGATTTGGCTTGGAGTAGGGGGCTCGCCGTTTGCTATACTATTCCAAGATAGTTTGGTTAGCCGGTATCTTTCCCATCATGAGAAAGAACTAGCATCTGAAAGCAGCCACAATTTCACCCCACCCCCAGTTGCTCATGTAGCGTGACGCAACATTCCTATTCTTTTCCCACTGATGCGAAGCTTTAATCTTCGCCGGTGAGGCCGCCAGTACCACAAACCAACTGTGGCTCTTATTCCACCTTGCATCTGTAAGCGCCTCATCTGTCAGGATCTAAAGCGCCTTCTTTTGATCCTCAGGGAGATGTAACAGGTAATTGGCATCGGTCTCTCTGCCGTTGGAAACGCTATCAAACAAATAGCACTCGCTGTCATTTGAGCGAAAAACAGTTGGTTGACCAGCCAGAAGCCTGCGTACCAGGAGGTAAGAAAGAAAAAAAGATTTTCCTTTCACTTTGTTAGAGCTAGGGTCAGAAAAGGACTAAGGCAAATACTATGTACCTGAACCGGGTTGACCAGCTATTTTGTAATCTAGATTCAAGTGCCATGCTGGCATCCCAGTCTTGGGGTCGACGTTTAACCATTTTTTCGACTCGACCTTTAATAGTTCGCATTCAATTATCTCATACTCTTGACATACAAGAAGTCGATTTGTTTTCCAAGGAAGCATTGACCCAACCTCGAGTACCTTGAACACTTTCTCCTGCTTTCCCTCTTCGAATTTCGGATCCGGAAATACCTTATCCACCTCCTTAAGGTTGGCCTTATATCCTAGACAGAAGCCGTGCTGTGGCTGGGGAATGGAGAATGTGCGATCCTCGATGACAGGTAATTGTATTTCCCACAATTCATCGTAGAGGCCCTGCATGGTATCGAACGTATTCGTACTATTAACTCGAGGTGATGGTAAAAGTTTGGTTTGCGATAGTGGAGAAAGGAGTTATTCAGCTATGTTGCTGGTTGGGGGTGGATAAAGGTATTTTTGTATGGATGGTGGAGGGGGTTGGCTCGTTGGGTACGTGGGCTTCAAATGGGAAAGCTAATACAGGACCATTTACCCGGCTTGCCACATGCCAAGATGCTCGCACACCCCTCACACGACAAATGCCAAGACCGACCAGTTACTCTAGGAATACCGGTATTTATAGGTATTATAGCTGTCAAACCTTCTGCATCCGGCCTAGTATCCGTGGAGCCGGAACCTGAGCTCCACCACAAACCAACTCTACAGGCTTTGAAGAGCCAAGACACTTGAAACGAGGAAAACACAGACAATGTTTCGATGATGATCGGACGACGACGGAGGGATGAGCTGTGAGACGGCTAATGGTGGTCGGTGAAGATGGCATACAGGTACGAGTAGATGAAAGATAAATGTGAACTATGAACTGTGAGTGGGATGAATGGTGAAACGGTGGTAAATGTGGAACTACAGGCAACGAAACAAATAACTGAACAAAGGAGCTATGAAACGGCGTATCGCCTGGGGCAACCTTTACGAGTGCCCGGAAAAGAGAATAAGTTTGCTACCTATCACAGTTTGTCGCTTAGTATGTTGTCATAGGTTTTGGGATTGAAACTGACCATCAACAGGATGCTGACGGACACCGAGACAGAACATTGCTACAACATCCTGGTGAACCATCGTCAAGACTAGGAAACAGTTCTAGTCCTGTGCTGATGCAGGGTACCTCAACACCACCGGAGACCCCAACACCGGTCACGCACAAGCGGAGATGCTCAGACCGTACGTTTGAGGAGTGGCGGCGGCCGTGAACCCCAACATTATGGGGGGCCCCAACACCGCCGGGAGCCCCAACACCAGTCTCGCGCAAACGGCAATGCCCATGCATTACATTTGAGAAGTGGCGGCGGCCGAGAAGACCAACATCTGGAATGGAGACCCGATGGCCAATCGCAAGCATTACCCGGCCTGGGCTGTATCGCAGTTATCCCGCGAGCGCCTAGGATGAGCTCGGGATAGTTGTCTATGAGACTGAGGTCAGGGGTGGGCATTGGATTGGGACAGGACATTTGGATTGGGTGGAGGATCCTGTCGCGATGGGTACAATAGATTGGGAGTGGTCTCTGCGCTGAAATATTTCTTATCACTTGATAGGTTGGCGTGGATAGGCCGCCGGTATATACCTGCATGTCGTGGATTCCATCATTCGCCATCAGCGTAGATCGCTCGCTTGGAGGGTTCGACAAAGATGTCACCTGATTCGCGTGGGGATATGGCGCAGGGGAGAGATGCAGGGCCAGCATGGTGGGAAAAGGGAGGTGTTAGTCTGCTAACCTATGTGGTATGGTAGGTGTGTCCTCGTGATATTGGGCGATATGCCGCGATCGAACATCACTCTTGCTTGCCTGCTGACACGTTTAATTATGTGTGTTGTATGACTCGTGACAGGATCACCGCCTCTAAGGGTCAGCCACACACCTCGCATGAGTGCTATTCACACCCACCGGTAGTGCAAGGCACACTGCTGTATCGGCCATACACCTGGATATGAGTGTCAGCAACACCACGCCAAGGTCAGGCTTACTGGCTTATTACTACTTTATGTTCTTGACACTCGTGCGGGGTGTGCATGCTTGCAGTCCGCTCATTTATTCATTTGCTCGTTTTGCCGCTGGCATGAAAGGTTCCTCTTTGCAATTCGTCTTTGTCATCCACCTTTTCTACCATTTATTTGTTCGCTCGATCGTTTGCTCATTCGTGAGTGCTTCTCTTCCGCTGTTGGCCGCTTGATCATTGGTTTGCCTTGTTCGTAGTTCAACGCCCATTCCTTGTTCGTTCACTTGTTCGCGCCATGTTTCTGTTCGAAGCGGTCGGGCTGCGGGAGAGTCCAAAGGGACTACTCAGAGCAGAAGGCGGGTGCAAGGCTCCGGAGCAGTGGGAGCCTTTGTAGTGTTTGTATTTCTTTTTCTAGCGTCATCCTTTGCAGTGGAAAGGTAGACTTCTGTGGATGAGGTTAGAAGAGAGCAGGCATGTGAGGTGATTGGTGGAAAAATAGGAGGATGCTTTGTCATATTTGATTTATACACCAGTGTTCACCGTTCGGTTGGTTAGTAGAGCATCGTACCATTGCGTTGTGTGTTGAATGAGGGAGAGTTTCCTTCCCCACTTTTACTCTAGCAGAGTTTTTCGGGTACTTTGGTCATCGCAGTTGGGATCATAGCCTATCACTCGTTCTTTCCAATCGTTGTTTCTGGTTGTGGAAGTTTATTGGAGCGGAGGTGAATGATGCTGCTGGGGGTGTAAGCACTGGAGAAGGAGTGGAAGGTGACAAAAGGGGGGAGCGTAACCGCAGTTCCGCACCCACAATGTAACCATATGGGGCTCCCCAATTCATGCAAATTATTTACCCAGCTCCAAAAAGCGTTATTCGCAGCAACTATTAGTGGTATTATTGAAAAGGTCGAGTAATTGTTAGTAAAAGGGTATCGGCGCCCCCGCCATTCCCGAATCCACTAACCTCTTCCATCACCCGCCTAGCAGTTGTGAGAACTGGGGGATGGATCCCGGTGCGTTTGTGGTACTCACGATCTGGCGAACTGCGCGGGCAAGTGCTGTTGACGGTGGGGCCAGCTGGAGGTGGTGGCTTGGAAAATTGGTGTTTGTTGGGTAATGTTTTATGACCTTGATGAATGTAGTTATCAGCGCAAGGAAGGGGTAGCGCCGGTAATAGATACTACGCCCTCCCATTAGGTACCCTGATCGACTGTTGAACGAACTCGCTGAATGGGGAACTACCCATCCACTTTCGAACGCTTTCCCCGGCCTCCAATGTTATTTTAGGCAGTAGGAATGGTCCTCTGTAATTTGTGTCAACATGTTCTAGGGCCTCTAACACCAAGGTTTGTATCTCATCTGTACTTTCTATTGGCCTCTAACTTGCGAGGCTACCTTTGGGCTCTGGGGGAACGTATTACACTGGGTTTCCGTGGGTGAGGAAAGTGGAACTGCAGTCCTGGGAGAGGGGTGTGCAGCTCGGCCCCCACGAATAGTGATTAAGTTGGGTTTAGTGGGTGAAAAGTCCGTGTTTTTCACTCGCGATGCGGTGTAGAACCAACTACACCACAAAACCATCTTGGCATTTTACCTCTGGATGAGTACTTGAACATACCATATTATAGAAACTCAAATAATCAAACTACCTGGCATGTTGCTGCTTCCTCTGCTGAAAAGGTTGAGTTTTTTTTTTTTTTTCCTCTCACCAGCGGGAGCAGCAGATGTTGTACACAATTACCCGGTCCAATTATACAGGTTTTTAGGTAAGTCAAGTGAGGGTTCAGGGTTTTGTGATTATATGAGTGCCAATTCCTGGTTGCCGGTTCAGTGGACCGGGAGACTTGGCTGCATGACTTGCCCTAAACCACCTTGGTGATCAAAACCATGCCAAGGCTTTGCTGCAGGTCGCGGCCTGGCTACTTTTACCTCACAGTGGGAATTAGGAACAGGTGCCAAGGCTTGGCCGGCAGGGTAAATTTGATTCGCAATTTTTTTATTTAAGCCATCAACGAGCCACCCCGCCCCCACCATCCATGGAAAAACATATCTATATACACCCCCCTCCAACCAGCAACGCAACTGAGTAATTCTCTTCTCCACTATTACAAACCAAACTTCTACCATCACCCCAGGTTCAACGGTGCCCCTACGTTTAACACCATGCAATGCCTCTACGATGAATTGTGGGGCAAACAACTACCTGTCATCGAGGATCGCACATTCTCCATTCCCCGCCCCCAGCATGGCTTCCGTCTGGGATATCAGATCGACCTTAAGGAGGTATATAGGGTCTTTCCAGACCCGGAATTCGAAAAAGGAAAGAAGGAGAAAGTGTTCAAGGTACTCGAGGTTGGGTCAAGGCTTCCTTGTGGAGAAAAGCAACTTCTTGTACGTCGAGAGTTTGAGGCAATCGAACAGGATCTATTAAGGGTCGAGTCGGATAAATCGGCCGACATCGAATCCGAGGCTGAGATACCAGGGGGTATTTAAATCTTGATTTTGAAATAGCTGGTCAACCCGGCTCAGGTGCGTGGTATTGGCCTTAGTTCTTTTCTGACCCCCCTCTGACAAATTGATAGGAAAATCTTTTTTTCTGTCTTACCTCCTGGTGCGCAGGCTTCTGGCTGGTCAACCAACTGTTTTTTGCTCCAATGACGGCGAGTGCTACTTGTTTGATAGCGGTTCCAGCGGCAGCAAGACCGATGCCAATTACCTGTTCTATCTCCCTGAGGATCAAAAGAAGGCGCTTTGAATCCTGACGGACGAGGCACTTGCCGATGCAAGATGGAATAAGAGGAATCACGGTTGGTTTGTGGTGCTGGCAGCCTCACCAGCAAAGATACGGGCTTCACGCCAGTGGCAGAAGGATCGAAATGTTGGATCCTGGTATACGAGATACTGGGGTTGGGATGAGATTGTAGCTGCTTTCCAGTACAAGCCCTTTATCCCGTTAAAGAAGACACCAGCTGACCGAACCATCTTATAATAGTCTAGCAAATCGCGAGCCCCCTACTCCACACCAAATCGCAATGCTTTTCACAACCTTCAATTCTTTAGGCCCGATTGCCAGGACCTGCTTGCAGTCAATCTCGGTGAGGAATTTCGATGCCTATAATCTTAGCCTCGATAAATACCTTGGTGAGGTCGATCGCGAGGTTGATACATTCATTACAAAGGGGGCGTTCCAAATGGTAGAGAATAATGTACATCAGCACGCTTCGCATAGGATGGCTATTATGCATCCCACCCATAATAGGAGGTCATATAATGCGCGAATCGCCACGAGATGGATCGCCTACAAGGTTTTCGAGAAAGCACAGATGAAGTCACAATTGAGGTGTTTTGAGCTCTACAAACAGCTCGCCCACCAAAGATTACTCCGCACATCTGCTGGCTGGATTTTTGAGGCATACGCACATGACTGGTTCCGTACCGGTGGATCGTTTGAGGCTGATCAACTTCCGATTGAAGACAACAACACCCCGCCCCTCAAATTCAAGATATATCAGTCCAAATCCCTCAATTATTTTACGGATGCCAACAACTTGGCGACACTGGTTCGAGTGGAGGGTGGCCAGGGTATCGAGCAAGATGTGATCGGAAAATATTTCCTCCCTTATGCCGTGAACTTTGAATCGGTTGATGGACTTGTGTTTGGTGGTTTGGATACGTTGATTCTATTTCAAATCACCATCGCTAAGAGTCATGATATCAAATTACATGGGGTGAAGAAGCTTTATGAATCACTACCAGCTACTATCAAGAACATAAACCTTGTTTTCGTTATCCCGCAAGACTGCGCAAGCGAATATTCTCGTGCTGAGAGTGTTCCGGAAGCTGGAGATGTTAAACCTGGGGCAGCTGACCTGACTATCAACCAGTTCAGACTTGTTCTCACAGAGGAGGTAATGCGATCAATGGTTACTGTAGGGCCTTCCCTCACACAGGATGTGGGCGGGAGTGGGGATAAAAGTGGCAGTGGGGACTACGATGAGGATGATACAGCGATGGGTGGCACACAATAAGGTACGAGACATGGTGTGCAGGGTACTGTGGAGATTTGTTGGTATCGCGTATTTTTTGTACCGGGGGCAATAGGCTTAACTTTGTGTTTGTGTTGTGATTTCCGTTCAAGGTTGATGTGGAATTCGTGTTTTGTGGGGAACCCTTTTGTAATCACCCCCGTTTTTTGCTATGCACGGCGCTGTTTCCCTTTTCCTGTCCACTTCTTTATCGTTTTGGAGATGGCCGCTACAGGAGGAGATATATTTACTTGTAAACAGCGTAGAGTGGAAGTCACCTATGAACATATTCTTGGTTCGTAGCGAAATTCAACCTACTGTCGTTATAGGATCAGATGTTTGTGGTGTGATTTTGTATCTATCACATAAAAAGATTATTTCCTTGTCCTCGTGGTTTGACTTGTTTGACTTTCTTTCCACTGGAACCCTATAGCCATCGTTACATAAATCTATTAGTAGCTTTCGTACCCACCCCGCCTCTCTCTAGCAACCTTAAACGCAGTTGATTACACAATACTCAAGTACTACAGTCGGGTAGTACCCTTCTGGTTCCAAGCCAGAGCTATACGCGGTTTGTAGTTAAGCTAGAGGCATTACACGGGGTTATTTTTGAGGATAATTGACCTACTGGCCAGGGCGGGTGTGTGAGAGATAAAGTTGATATCAGTGCTCTAAACAGTCCGACCCGTCCATCTTCCAGGCCCGGACAGACTACCCTTTGTAAAGTACCTGAGCAAAAGTCTTGGTGAAATGAGAGTGTAAGCGAGAGCGATGCAATCCCACCCCAATGGTAACCGATCAAATTTTTCCCACCACATCAACCATGGCACCCAAGACATCCCGCAAAGAGCTCACCGGAGTTGAGAAAGGCATGATCATTGCCTTTTTCCAGGTTTTTCAGCAAATTTCCATGGTTAGTCAGATTGTTGGACGGCCTTGGTCAACGGTCCGGAATTTCCTTGCTCGATCCCTGAAGAGAGGTTCAATTGAAAA
>QLOI01002600.1:12433-24510 GCA_003313605.1 Tuber umbilicatum | reverse complement strand
GGGGGAAGGGGGATGGGATTCGTGCTCAAGTTACTGTAATTGTGGGCCAATTACGTTCCTTACTGTTCATTCTGGTGAGGACAGGGCTCAGAGCTCGCATTGACCTCGTACGTACGTATTGTGCTGAATTGTACGAGTACTCGAGTACTCGTGCTGTATCGTGCCCGCTAGCTTTCTCGCCATCTGCTTGCTACTTGCTAGCTATATGGCGTACAGTATGTAGGCACTATTTCAAAGATGTCCCGGAAGCCTTGGCGCCAAGGATCTACTTGTATGCTTTTTGCGTGTCTCAACTCGAGGTGTCTGGATACTTGTGAAATTCGCGAGTATCGCATATCATCATATCCGCCCCAGGTTTCTGGCTCACTCGGATCTTGAGGACTTGTAAATCGGACTTGCAAAAAATTTTAAGTTTTAAATTTTGCTTGCTTGCCGCGCATGGTACTGAACAGGGAGGCATATTTTATTCAACTCGAGTATGATAGTTCCAAGGTTGCATACAAATATAGCAATACTATGGGTTAGGTTCTTACCCCAGAAGGAAAAGGATTACCGTAGACAATTGACCTGCCCTAAGATATCACTCGGAGGGCTGTAATGATAAAATATTTTTGCAAAAAATGAAAGACCAATTCTTTACTAAAATAATGAAAAAGGTGGCAAAAGATGGAGAGCAGGCGGTCTCTTTTCCCCTTTCCCTGTTACCGGTGCGGGACCGGATATTTTACTAAGAAAAAATAAATAAAAATAAAAATTGAGGGTAAGGTATTCGGGTCAAAGCACCCTCTAAACTTGAGTATTTTTTTTCTTCTTTGCTACAGATGCTATCGACTAGGGTTGCGCTGATTATAGGAACGAACCTAGACTGCTTCTGCTTCTGCGTTTTTGCTTTTACGGTAACTTTGATAGTCATTCATTTGTAAGACACCAACAGCGCCTTCGATGGAAGGGGTCTCGCCGTGCGGTAGGTAGCGTCCGAGGGGGACTCTATTATCAACAGAGTCGCCCCATTTCCACTATTGATCTACTTTGCTTAAAATTGAGGTACTGTACTGTACCCCGCTTTCTCTTTGAGGGACGGAATTCCAACTTCATTGTTCTAGCATCTCTAGAGTATCTTTAGGGCACTGTCCCAAGGTCCGCAGAGGAAAGAAAGGAGTGGAGAATTGGGAGAAGGGGAGAAAGAAGAAGAAGAAAAAAAAAGTGAACGGGATTCAATTGAATATCCGGCCCATCGTGAAATCCCTTGGTGTTATATAGACTACAGTTAACAAAAGACAAGTGTGGTATGATTCATGCCAATTAAATTCTCAGTGATGTTGCGAATGGTCACTCGCCATGCAAGCCCCACTGAGCAGACATTCTATCTAACTTTCCTTTTTTTTTCTTTTCCCTCCCTCTCTCGCGCCTCAGAAGGATATTCAGTGACATGATAGCCGGTGGATAGTAGTGCTGGGGTACTGAGCTCGATTGAAGGGTCGAGAGGGGCCGCTGTGACGTTAGCAACGAGCCGCTTTCCACTGGGCCTTGGTTTTTTTTTTCTTTTCGGGAGGTCATTCTCCGAGTAATATAAAAGCCAGCTCTGCCAAAGCGGTTCTCCTGTGAGGAAAGGAGTGCGAGAGCTCGAGAGAACAAGAAATAAAACTTCGTCGCCCAAGATCGAAAACCAAACGAAACAAAAATAAGAGGTTTGTAAAAACAACCTTATTCGCGTGCCCCACAGAATACATCCTCTTTCTTATATTTTGCTTTCTCTGCGTTGAGCAAATGCAAATTTGCGAAATCACTGTTTTTATACGGTAGCTGCGCTAGGAATCCGAGTTTGATCCGATGTCGCCCCCCACAAGCGCCGAACAGAGAGCGAAAATTGAGGCTTTGCTCGCTGACGGAAAAATCCCACGCAAGGATATTGGAAAACATGTTGATCCTCCCGTTTGCTATGGAACAGTAGTGCGCATTCAGAGAAACCTAAAAAAGTATGGCACAACAAATAAACCGCGCCAAGGTGTCGTTGGAAGACCTGCAAAGATAACTGAACCCATGGCCCAGGTAGGAATTCATTTTTTTCCTTCTCTCTTCCTCTCTGGAGGGGGGAAGGGTTTTCAATTCCCTCTATTCACGCGGTGCATTTTCAAATTGTCTTTAGGCAGTGCTGGAGGCCTTGACCGAGAAGCCGGAAATGTATCTGGAGGAGCTCGCCCGGGTGCTGCATGATGAGTTTGACGAATGGGTGAGCGTCGCGACATTGAGCAGATATCTGAAAAAGGAGGGTTGGGTAAAAGAGAAAGTAAGTAGCCTGCCATAAAGAGAGCCCAAACCGCCACAACCAAAACTAATCAGCGATAAACCTAGGACGGCGAGAATGGAGCTCCCCCAGCTCATCCGGCAACTGTAGGATCCGTGGGAGCAGGCGTAGGGGCAGGAGTAGGAGGAAATAGAGCATCCGAAGCGGAGTCAGTTACCACCGATGAGGGCCAGGACGAAATAGATCAGGCGGTGGCAGCGATAACTCCTGCTCCTTCTCTTCCTATGACCCCAGAGCTCCAGCAAAGGCTGCAGAAACTCAACAACTCAGCCATGAGGTTCTTCAGCGCAACCCTCAGCAAGGATCCCACAGCGGACCTGTCGCCATTGTTTGAAAAGTACAGAACCCTCTACCCTGCACGTCGGAAGAGGGCACAAGAAAAGTCCACAGCTACGGGTACGCAGTTAATCGCCGCAACCTAGTGATCAACTCTAATAATAATGCCAATTAGTCAATCCAAGTCCAGTGACAACCGCAGTTCAAAGGGTTTCCCAAGGCACATCCGACAACGCTGTTCAATGGAGCAGGCGGCCGGCACCACAACCGCAGAGGGCAATATCGCCCGCCGTCCAAACGCCAGTTTCGCCATTCCCTCAAGCCCAGACCCCAACCGATACCAAGCCCCAGGAATTGTCCCCAACGCCTTCTGATCAGTCCCAGAAATCATGAATCTTCGAAGGCTCGGTGGCTTAAGTTTGATGCAGTTTGGCAATTGTAACATAGTAGGGAGGGTTTACTCCTGGATTTTGTCGCCGTGTACGTCACTAGAGAATTTGGTGATTGGTTATATCAGTCTTGCGTTTTGTATGTCGAGGGGTGGTTTACTCTTTTCTCTTTTTTCTCACTCCCCTTTCCTTCTTTTTCCCTACTGGTCTGATGTTTTTTGTGGTTTCGCGTCTCCCTTAGGATGGCTGGTGGTTATCAAAAGCGTTCGATACCCAGTGCCCAGAAGTGAGGTTGTGTGCCTTGCCTTAATTAGAGCTGTGATACTGTTATTGATTCCCCGAATGCCCATGATGACTTCTACAGTGAGAGCCCTGTACGCTAAAAGCTAGAGCACTAGTAAGCACTACAGCTCGAATGGAATTCACGAAGCACCACCTAATTGGGCCATCTCCAGGTCATAGCTTCAAATTGTGCACTCATAGGTGACTATCCTCCATTTGTAAGAGCCCCGGTGAGCCAGTGGATGCCGCTGTAGAAGCTTAGAAGTGGGCATCATTTCCAGCCGAACGATCAAAATTTGGCTCTGCTGTACAGCGTTTTAGATTGGAGAGTCGAGTGATACGTGGTGCAGCATAGAATTCTGTGCGGAAAGTGCGAAGGTATAAGAGTGGAGCATGTATTTTATTGGAACCATAGGCTCCCATAACCTTAAACAACCGGCTCTGATTCCAGGCGCTCGCAAGAGAGGGAAAGTGCACTCTATGGATAGGGATGACAAGTTCTGGAGCGTATCATTACGACGCCTACGACGTGATGTTGTGCAACGTATTCCAAAATATCTCACAATTATATTCCCAGGGAGTTTATTTCAACGCTCCGATGGGCTCCTAGCACATCAATTCCAAATCTGATGCATTGAAATTTAACAAATGCCTTTCAGGCGCCCTGCCAAACTGGCCCTATTTTACTTCACCACAAACACTATATTATTCAACAATTCGACAGACAAAAAAGATGCAGGGGCGCGGGGTGATTGTAGGAAGGAAAAAAAGAGGGAAAGACAGCGAATGATGAGCGGAGGTCTCCAGAGGTATCGTGCGACTAATGGGGGGAGAAAAAAAGAAAAAGGAGAGGAGTGGAAGGAAGAAAAAACGTTAAAAGAGGAAAACGGCAGACGATTCTGAAAGTCGACTGTTTCCTTCATCTTATGACGGGCAGACCCGGTGCCCAAAGCCAGGACCATCCGCAATAATGGAAGATACACCGCATTCGCCAATCAAGCCTATCTTACACATAAACAAAGGGAAAAACATGCATAAGGAGTGGTTGGGAGGGGGGGGGGTGGTAAAGGGATATCGTTGCAGCATAACAGGTATCTACAAATGCTTTGTAAGTCAAATTTGTACCACTGAAAGAAAGGAAAAAAGGAAAAAAAAGGAAAAAATAAAAGAGGACAAGGTTTGTCAAACAACGCCTTATGCAGAACCAAAACCACGCTGAAGCCTGGGAAAAAAAAGAGCTAGTTCCCCACTTCGCGATTTCCAACCATAGCAAGGACTACTCCACTGCCGACGCAGACCGCACCAAAAGATCCCCAAGCGAACATCTGGTGCGTTGGCCCCACCCTACTCCGACTCTTCAGGAATATGAATAACCCGACACTCGCAAAGCTCAACGCTGTTAATACCGCACCGCAAACCTCAAGGTCCAAGGTAAAGTGCCCTCTGCGCCATTTATGCTTGTGTCTTGCTAGGGAGGAATTCATGGCTAGAATCAGAGTGACAACGAGTATTACTACCGCACCACCAAGGCAAAGAACGTATGCAAGGCTTGAAGGAGTGTTATTTGTCGCGGGTCGTGAGAAGGTATTGTAATGGGCCCGGCTAGAGGCTCCTGCACTGAAAGTCCCTACTTCCACATCAATCTCGCTCGAGGACTCGGATGATGGGACGCTTGGTTTACGGAGGAGGGGCTTCCTCTCCCCTGGATGTCTGGGCGATGTAGTGAATAGCGCCTGGAATTTATGGCCAGTTGAAAAAACACTTTTTCGTATAAATCCCGAGAGTGAAATATCTTCATCTTCGCACTCGTCGTCTGATGCGTCCCCACGTTTTATAAGTATTGTATATGGTTCTTCATCGTCCTCATCGTCATTGAACTCGCTCCAGTATCGCTCTCCACCTATATGCTCAATGGACGATAGCGCGCTCTTAGATCGATTCGACTTGGCTTTAGGTAAAACAGTGGGGGCCGTATGAGAAAACGCGGTAGTCGACGAATCGAATCCATCTGTAAAGTCGTGAGCCATAGTAGCGGGGGTTCCATTAGAAGTGGTCTTGGCTGCGCTTGTAAACATCATGTGAGATGAGCTACGCCTGCTGTGGCGTGGTGTATGCACAGGGGTTTTCCGGATATCTCTTTGCAAAGCAGGCAACTAGAGCGTGGATATGTTAGTAAATTGTTGAGGTTTTGTAGGATAGCTTGTAACTACCCAAAAAGGAGGCGTCATATTTCTAGGTCGGTACAGCACAGACACAGCATGAACGTCCAATGAGAAGCCTCTAACGTTTTCGACCTATGATAGGAAAGAGTTAGTGATATAACCATTGAGGGCAAGCCACCGACTTATGAATGGAGGCCAAGGGTGTGACTAACCATGTGGCTAGTTTCAAGCTCATGCAAAAAATTTGGAACTCGCTGTCCTTCCCATTGAACCTCAAGAACAGCGTGGGGGAATTCGCTTCTTCCTTCACTTCCAAATCCCAGTCCGTCCTCTTCTGGCCCAGTGAGCCAGTTTGTTCCCTGTTGAACTTTTGTCATTTTAATATCCCAATCTAAAAGTGCCCATACTCGACCCCCCTCCGGTGTCTCCGCGAATCTTATCCGTTTCATGAGCAGTTTAACTAACGGCGTAGTATTCTTGTGCTTCGCCAACCACTCCTCGAGCTTTTCTACGCCGGTCTCTCTCTGTTCATCCGTGGTATGATTGATATCGGCTCTAGACGAAATGGATCCCGTGTCGAGTAGTTCTTCAATTTGCTTTCTCTTCATCCTTACTTCCAATTTCTCTTCCTCATGACCAGCGGTTCTGTTCAGGGCTAAAGTAGATGCGTTGGAAACTACTACCACAGCTTCCGAATCCCTGCAACACCACCTAACCTGTCCCGCAGTCCGTGAACATGCTTTGCTAGCTTCTGCAACAGTAGCAGAACTTTGGATGTCGGAGAAGCTCTCCAGGTCATCGAGGAGCACAACACCAATTTCATCGTCTTTCCAAAGAGTTCCAATTGAGTCTTTTCTCGATGGAGGTGTTGGGGGGGCATTATGGGTAGGCGATGTCTGCAAAGTAAGGTGCTTCAATAGTAGGACCTGCAACTCGATCAAATGGTCGTAGTGTACCCAGAAGGTCACCCTCCCCCCACCACTATCTCCTAATGCCGATGTCGCGAGGGCAGTGTCCAAGTAAGCACGACCTTCCGCGGTAGCAATGGCTTTTTGGGATAAGACAGTTTCAATGGATAACGCGCGCTCCTGTGGGTCTTCTTGCTCGGCACCGCGAATCCTTTTTGGCTGGGTCACTATTTGAGGTGATGGAGCGGCAGCAGGTAGATCAAGACCGTTGCGGATTGCGTTTAATAGGTTCGAAAGTTCTAGCACGTTCTTTTCAAAGTCTACTCTGTGGAAAGCTGTAGGAGATTTCAATATTGGAAGAAACCGATTAAGTAAGTGAGATGAACCGGTCCATTTTTTGTATTTCTTCAAGAGCTTGAGGAACCCAGTATGTTGGACGTTTACAAAGCGCGAAAGGCACTGCACTTCATAACTCACACTGGTCCACACCGTTAGCATGAATTCGATCGCCGGAATTGTCCAAGGAGACAGCGGAATGGATGGACTCACCGTTCGACTTCTTGCTCGATCTTTGTGGAGCGACCTGGCCGCCGGATATGATGTAGGGTTGTGTCCTCTGTATCGCGTCTTCGGAGAGCCGCAACTTGTCGCTTGCATCGAACTATATTGGGGGGGGGGGTCAGTTCAAGTTTCTATTTGAGTTAAGGCATCGAGTGCGCTTGCCTATACGGCGGTCAACTTCACCGGATTTGCTCTTCACGAATAAGTCGATCTGGACCACTGTTAGCGATCCGCGGCGGTCCCCCAAATTAATGGCTAGCAGTACCCTTCCAAGTTGATCCATGAGAATACTGAAGAATTCATCTTCGAAGTCTGTCTTTGCTTCGGGCGATTTAACAAGTGGCTTTCCAGTGGTATACCGCTTGATCAATTGTTTGATCTCATTGTAGTCAAGGTTATCTGATGGCGTATCCACGATGTCAGTAACGCTAGCATTCCAGCACAGTCGGTTGCAGTAGTGTAGAAAAATGAAAGGTACGGTACTCACATGGCAGCCATTCCTGAACGGAACGCTGTGGAAGTGCCTCACCGAACTTCATAGATTATTGAGGAATGTGGAGGTAAAGGAGCTCCAGATGGTCATAAACCCACGAAGCTGCAAGAATTTGACCAGATCCAAAGGCAAGGGAGATGAAGCGGAGGAGACAGGACCAGGAAGCGGAAGGGTTGAGGAGGATGAAGGGGAGGGTGAAGGGAAAAATATATACCAGGACCCCTCGCCTTATCACGTACAGGTAAAAGAAGAGGAAGCGAAGAGCAGGAAAAGGATTGTACGGTATTGGATAGCACGGGAGCAATTGCGAAATTGGGAGCGGTTGCTGCGCAGGGTCGATAACAGGGATCTCACAAAGTCTCGGGTGCAACAAGGCGGGTTCCGGCAGACAGCTGCACCTCACTAGTTTACGCCGGACAGACACTCAGAAAGGCGATATCTGCGGCGAAAGAGCAGCCAGACACAAAGGGGTGGTACAGTGCATATAGGATTTTATGTAACCTTCGATTTGGGGGTTTTTTTTTCCCCGGCCCACAGGCGAAGGAGAATGTCAATGGTTGTGAAGGGTAGTCAAGAGGGCGGCCAGGGCGAGGGTAAATAGTCCTATCTGACGAGTCCTTATAATGGCGTTGCCAATGGAGATGGAGGGAGGGAATAACGAGGAGGGAATGAGAAGGATTTAAGGTGGGAGGGGAAGAAGGAAAGGGGAAAGGGGGAAAAGATGGTTTAATCATTTAGAGGCAAGAGAGAGAAATGAAGGGCGAAAAGAAAAAAAGAAAAAGAAAACAACAGAGAAGGAGAAAAAGAGTGAAAAAAAAAAGAGGGAAAAAGGGAAAGGGAAAAAAGAAAAGCATAGAGAGGAGCAGGAGATCGAGATGCAAATGTACTCGTACCGTACTTTTAAGGCCAGTTCAAAACCATCGTCAGGTATCATACATTGAAGACGGAATGAATATGAGCAATATGGACGAGCAGTGTTTGGATCGAGTGCGGCAACGCCTGCTTCCCCCACCTTTCAGGCCAGGTTCCCGCAAGCTCGAGCTATATTAGTTACCGTAGCCCGTCAAGCTGTATAACAATATGATAATAATTATTATGATGTCGCTTTTCCTATGTTTTTTGTGGTTTTATGTGGTTTCTCCACTTTGGCTTCACAATTCATTTGATATTTCAACTGAACCAGGGAGCCTCGAGTATCGTCTTGGCACACTTGACGAGATGTCCATGACGGTGATTGGGATAACAAAGTATTACCGGTAAACAGTGTGCTTCAGACTTCTATCAACTTGCTCCGTACAAGTAAGGACTCGAATAAACGGACCATGCTGTGCCGGTAGTCCAAAATTCCCTCCTCTGGGAGCAGGGGCGAAAAACACTGCGAAAAAAAAAACCGCTGAGACAGATAAAAAGGAAAAAGGGAAAAAAGCACAAGACCTTACTAGGAGGGGCAACTTCAACGTCCAAGCCCAGGGTCCGTTTACCGTGTCCGAGTTCTTATGGCAGCAGTACAAGTAGGCCCGTTGATGTATGGTGTTTCCATCAGCCAACTTAAGTTAACTAACCAGTGCAGTAGTACCTGTTCTCGAGTACCGTCAGTCTACAACATCAAATTCTCCGTAAACCTATCCTTGCCCAATGAACACCGCAAATTTCGCCATACATACCAAGGCACTCGTACCGTGCATGAGGATGCCCCATCTTCCTGAACACTCAATACCTTATGGTACTGTACACGAGACAGAACAGCTTTCCCTATTTTCCCAAATTACTGCATGAGCACGATGCGAATACCGGTACTTGAGTACTTGCAGCCCTCATCGCAGTACTTTACGAAATCCTCATGACGCATGGTGCATCATGTAACCTGCTTCTTTAGCCACGGAATAAATTCAGCATTCTGTGGTAGGTTTTTGCAGTGTGGGAATGCATCAACACATCTGTTGATACCGGTACTCTCAATGAGAGGACAGCTCTCGATACCCACCCACTAGGGAAGATATCAGGTTTGGGGATCTCCGAAAAAGTTATTCTGTTCAGCTCAATACTGCTAGTGAGCATACCGTATATTTCCCGTATTTGATACTCGGACAGCTCCATCTATCTACCGGCAGTATCTAGCCATCAATTTTGGAACAAAAAAAAAAAAAAAGTGGTGTGGTGAGTGAGGGTCAGCGAAAAGCCGACTAGAAAGCATCGCAGTAAAACTGCCCCGGAAACTCCCAAAGAAAGAAAAAAAGAAAAAGAAAAAGTATTTCTTATGCCAATCTACAATATTTCTACTCAATTAAAGTAGAGAGAGAAAGTTATGTTAAGCAGAAGGAGAAAAGAAAACCTCTGTCCCACCATCATTGTCCTATCGACTTGCATAGCGGGGTGGCTGCAAAAAAAGATGAGTTGAAAAGGAATCTCCGCATGCTACCGTAGCCGCTGATTACAATTTTAACGCAGCCATCGGAAAGCGCAGGGCGTTGCAATCCCTTCGGATCATCCCACCATCCTAAATCAGTGGAGGAAGAGAGGTGTGCTCGAGTACGGTGATAATCCTCGGGCTTAATTATGATGCTTATCGCAATGGCGGAGCAATCCCAGCCTGAGCTCACCATGCGAGGTATTGGGGAGCTTACTCGAGTCGGTACTAGATAGGGTCATTGAACCATTAATTTGCGGCTAAAGACCGCGCAATTGATAAGTGAAATAATCACAACACCACAGAAATCTCTCCTATCGGTACTGTTTTCGTACAGCCTAGAGATTACGGATATCTAAATTCTGCGCCGTGCGTTGTGCGTTTTGCTGGGGTTCGCCGTGGGTCTGAGAATGTGGTGAAGTTGAGACGTTTGAGAGGGCCAGGTTGGGTTCGTTTGGTCAAGTTTGCTGGAGAAGGTGTGGCATTGAGCTGCCATCTCAATGATTGAATACGAGCAGCTGAAATAGCAGTACGGTAGTCTATGCCTGCGAGTCGATTTGATGTGAGAAAGAGCCGATGGTTTTAGGTTCAGGCCGTTGAAGGCATTGGCATGCGCCACTGTGTAACACAGGACCCCCGGTTCGGATGATCATTCATAGGGCCGGGTAACCTAAACCACACTCCATGTGACTGTTTTCCATGATTAGGGCTTACCCTATTTTTCGCCCCACTAAACCTCCTGCAACTGTATTCTGTGTATCAGACCCAACAACAATTCCAACGGCAGCCTACCACAACCACCACCACTACCTTTTCAGCCGTCAACACACTCGACAAAGTTCAAGATGGGAAAGTCAGTGCTCAAAATCCGTCTGGTTTGACGTTTGTTCAGATATTCACCTGGAGCTCTTACTGACCATTCTTTTTTTCGCAATTTCTAGAGGAAAACCAAGAGGGCTCAACGCCGCCCGCAAACTTCGCACCCACCGACGCGATAACCGCTGGGCCGACCAATCATTCAAGAAGAGGCTCCTCGGAACCGCCTTCAAGTCTTCTCCCTTCGGTGGTTCTTCTCACGCTAAGGGAATCGTCCTCGAAAAAGTCGGTGTCGAGGCCAAGCAGCCAAACTCCGCTATCCGAAAGTGTGTGAGGGTCCAGCTTATCAAAAACAGCAAGAAAGTGACTGCCTTTGGTATGTATTAGCTCCTCTCCGTTTTCTCCGGCGCGCGGTGCTTGAGTTGTTTGATTTGGTGTAGGGTGCAGAGTCGGGAGGAAGATAGCTGAATGGGGACTCAATTGCAAGTGGCTAATGATTTACTCGTGGGATAGTTCCTAATGACGGTTGCTTGAACTTTGTCGACGAGAACGACGAGGTTCTCCTCGCTGGATTCGGTCGTAAGGGCAAGGCCAAGGGAGATATTCCTGGTGTCCGGTTTAAGGTCGTCAAGGTCTCTGGTGTCGGTCTATCCGCGTAAGAGATCTAGTCCCCACAAAAATGCCAATAATGAACTAACGGAATTGTATAGCCTATGGAAAGAGAAGAAGGAGAAGCCTCGCAGTTAAACGGGTTTTCTTGGGGTTTGGGTTTCCTTATTTTCTTCTTTAGCATTATGGGTAGCAAAAAACTTGAGATGATAGGGGAGTATGATACTTTGATTCATTTGGCGGACAACCTACGACCTAGCGTGGCCACGGTGTAAAAAATCCCAATACAATGTGATGATAGGTAACCGAAGTCCACCTCGGATTTTTTAAAAAAAGGGCCTTCTCGTTTTTGTTTTCTCCTTCTTTCCGTAGTTGGGCGTTTAAAATTGGGTTACCACGGGCTTGATTGAATGCAAAACTCTTAATATCAAACCCTATGATGCATCTAATCAAATGTGATACGAGATTGAACAATGTCCGCTTGAAAATGGTCACTATCAAATCCTGGTTGGTGCATTGATGTCAAAATACGGCACGCTCTGAGGCCCCATAAAATTCACCTGTGCCGGAGATGAAAAGTGAAAAATCGATTCCATACAGAGAGAGAGGAGGGGGGGGGAGGTAACGGAGAAAACTCCAACTCAATTACCCAGTCTATTGGATATCGTACATTTCATATATACACACCGCCCCTGGCATTACCACTTCACCACCAACAACACTGCACCACAGCTAATCCTCCCCATTGACCATCTTCCAATTCTCCAAATAAGCTTTCCCGTCCAGCGGACTGCTCCCCGGAAACTCCCCACGCGTAGGCTCCATCTTTTTCGTAACGAACGGCGTCAACTAACCACACTCCACCCCCC
>QLOI01002600.1:0-12415 GCA_003313605.1 Tuber umbilicatum | reverse complement strand
CCCCCCCCCCCCCCCCTCAAAAGGTTAGCCCTGACTCCGTCTCTGCCTACCTACCTATCTGGAAGGAAGGGAGGGAGGGGGAGAGGGAGGAACAAACCAGGAAACCCTTCAAGTCAGGAACGACATAAGTCCTGACCTTATCCCAGTCGATAATGTACTGTCCGTGCTTGGTGTGCCGACCCATCGCCCCCGAGCGCGTGCCCTTGTAGTAGCCGCCGTTGACTTGCTTCGTGGTTAACTGGAGGCGACGAATTGCGCGGTGGAGCAGGTTTGTTGGTTGCATTTTCCCCGCCTATCTCTCAGCACGGCAAGGACGAGGTCTAAGCAGGCAGGTACGGCACGTAGGTAGGTAGGGTTGTGAGATGTGGTGGATTGGATCGGGGGTAGTGGGATTGTGGGATCTGATATGTTTCGATTCGGGAGTCGTGAAGTGTAGTTTTTTTTGGGTGGAGGTACGGATATGACACAGTAGTGGGGTGGTTGGTAGTTTGTTAAGTGGGGTTACCCGGACCTGTGATGTGTGTGTGTCGGGAGAGTATCACTCGGGGAAATGTATTGGTGGTAAGGTTTTTAACTTTCAATTTATTTCCCTTCGGGTCGGGGATTGGGCATTCGTAGTAGATAACTGGCGTCCCCTCCCCCCTTCGCTTTCAGAGATGTAAATTCCTCATCAACTCGCGTTTGACCCCAAATCCACCGCACCACATCCCATCACTCGAATTATCATAAATTGCGAAACAGGCTAATCCCTCTCTGTGTATGAACCACCACTAACTTCCGATATGACTACCACTACGATGCTTGTACCATATTATACAAAGCGCGGCTCACCAAATGCCCCAAATCATAACGAACTCTCCACATTTCCCGTTCTTCCAGTGGTCTCGTCCCCACAACAGTTGCCTCAGGCTGTCCTGACCGCGTCCGGGATCGCCCTGGTGAGGACCGGTCCTTGACGGATGACTGCCCGGCCAGTCCGGGCTCGTGCTAACTGCGGTTGACAGACAGACGAACGCTGTCTCGTGGCATAGAAGTTAAGCTTGCTGGGGTCATCCTATAACAGCTATCACGGTTACCTGTACGATCCTGGAGCCAAAAGTCACGAGTAGAACAGCAACACCAACCGCAAAGCACACCCTTTCTCAGAAATTATAACAAAAGGGAAGATCTTACAAATACCGCATTGACTGCTTAGAGTCGACCCGCCACTAACAAGAACTTGCCTCCAATAGGCAGGCTCAGGATCTCTAATCTCCTGGCATGGCAATACTCGTACTAATACCTGTACCATTACACAAACTTTGCGGCTCGTTACTGCTCCATACCTGCTATACTAAACCTTTCACGGGGCAGTGTTTGGTAGGGGTGGGTCGAGTAGTCAATGCGGTGCTCGAGTACAAGAGAGGAGAGATAGTGTAGTAGTATCAAGCCTGCATGCCTTCATGCCATTTCAATCTCTACATTCCTGGGGCTCGTCCGGCAAAGTGTGAATGGGTGGATTCCCGTATGTCGGCTCTAGCTTATCCTATTCCTCTTGCACGGCCTGACGCATTTCCGCCCGGGTTCCGGGGAGGCAATCTCTTGCCTTAATGCACTGCTTAAGAAGTCCGCCTCACGTTCTCGATGGGGTTGAGGTCTTGTGATGAACCAAGTCTCTGGTGCAGAATAGTGCCCGGCTTTTTCTTTGGCTCTATCAAGACACCTTTTGTTTCATGCCATGGGGCCGTATTCTCAATATAGGGCTCTAGCGCAGCCATACCCACAGCATTCACGGTGGGCAGGCCTTGGTGGGGAGGGTGTTGAAGACATGGTTGCACTGATAGAGGTTCGACTGTGCTACTCGTGACTTTTGGCGCCGGGATCCCACCCGGATTGCAACCATAGGACAGCAACAGTCCCTGTACGGTTTTCGTTGTATATTATCTTTGGGAGCAGACGCCTTAGTGCGGACCCCCTTCCTACCCTTTTCTCCCGAAGTGCCAGTTGGATGATTAGCTTCTTTCCCCCATTATCTCAAACACCATGTAAAGTCCTGGCGTTGGATAGGATACTTTCCAGCACAACATGGCTCGTGGTGCACTCTACTCACTCAAGACCATCTCTATTAGGTTTTGATATCATCAGAGCGGTCAATCACCACAGTCTTCCCTGCCCTTGCTATGCCAAGTTGGCCTCCCTTTCGTTCCGGACGGCGTGATTGTCATATTTTGTGGTCCGGCCCCATCCTCGCTGGACGGGGCCGCGGAAGCTCTGCACCTTGCTAACTACCAAAAACATAGTCTATCCTCGGGCGAGACAACAAGACTCAAGACCCGGATCTAGCTTACGTAGCGGGGACCCGTGTTCCCACCTGCCTGGCGTTAGGGGCCATACACTTCCTATTTCCACTCAATTTCAACGCTCACTATATATATATGTATGTCTTCACGATCTGAACCTATCGCGAACGAAGCCTAAAACCCCACTCACGCCAACATCCGAACCGTAATAGCATATATAACACCCTTTAGCTAACGATGATGGATTTGAAAAAAATGTCAAAGCAGTCCACCGGCTCCCGTAAACCCGTCTCTCATTAGAGGCCCGATTAAGTAGTCGTTACGGGGCCAAATGAAAGTAGGGGTTATTTCCACTGAGAGGGGGAGGGAGCGAAAGAGTGATAACTCGGGTAATTTTATGGCCGAGGGGCATACATACATCCATTTATTTCTGTCCTTTCAGCAGCGCTCGTGAAGACTGTATATACAGTACGAGTATGATACAATGCGGAGTGTTATTTCTCGTCATGTAGTATCACTCGGTATTTAAACCTTGGCCGTCAAAATCTTGTAAAAAGTACATGTTCCCCGGGTTACTGGATTGAGCATCCTGGGCTACCGGCTGTAAATTTTGGGAGAGGGGAAATGAGTCAGTGTCGGAGTTGATGGGGTCACGGGAGGGTGGGCAATAATGGACAGAGTTAAGGTACCGGTATATCTCGGAGGGGGTGCGTGGTCCCCGTCCTGGTATGATAGAGATCTCACAGGTTTTAAATTCGGAAGGAAATACACCACAAAGCTAATCATATGAGAGCTAAAAAGAAAGAGAAATCCCAATTAAAGTACAAACATGAGGCCATTGCGAGACTAGTGAGACAGGAATTAATCGTGCAGTTCATTTTATCGCTTTGAAGCGGCGCGTCTATGTATGAAAGAAGACAAACTCCAACCCCGCCATTTTGTTTTTTCAAGGGGTGGGCCAAAAACCTTTACTATCTGTAAAAAAAAAAAGCTACTCGAATCTATGGAACAACGGCTCCCGCTTCGTAAAACTACATCCCACCAACCGGTCCGTGCATTCCAGGACCACCTGCCCCTCCGAACGGCCCTTGTCGAAAGTTTATGGGCGCAGATGAACCCACGACAGGATTGCCCCCCCAATGTTGTGATTGTTGATGAGTTTGGTATGGCATCCCTCCAAAGGGCGGGGTTGGTCTATCGAGCGCAGGAAGAGCGGATTGCGACCTCGTGGTCATAGGAATCCCCCCGTTGACAGTTTGGGGAGTGCTCCATCCATTCCCAGACATAAGGGGTTGTTGCTGTGGTACATGGAACCTCTGATTACCCAATGCTTGGTTCCCAACAGCGTAGTTGGATGGACTAGCATAGGGATGTCTATTGGCGGTGGCAGGTATAGAAGCAGCCATGGGAGGACCCGAATGCTGACCATGAAGAGGGGGTTGAACGCCGAAACGCTGAGTGGCGAAATTGGTAGACATCATCAAAGAGTTCTGTTGGGGATTCCCGTTGTGAAAGTTTGCACTTTGTTCTGGATAATATCCATTGCGTGACTGCTGTTGGGGAAACGTATTTGGCCCAATATGACCTTGGCTAGGGGTAGGAAAAGATCTATCCGGGAAATGGCGATTTGGGGGAGTTGGCATAAATGATTGTGGCTGAGATTGCTGTGGAGGCGTGAAGCTAACTTGGGGAGGCACAAAGGGAGAGGGATTGAAGCTTGGAGTGCTCGGATTGAAGCGCGAGCCCCCGGAGGTGTGAGTATTGTTTTGGCCTTGGAGTCTGGGGTCTTCGTATTGGGGAAAGCAGTATGAGTTGACCGGAGGCGCTGGGGCTGACACAGCATAAAACTGAGATCGCCCATGAAATTCGTCCGGCTTTTCTTGCTTTCTTGCCTTCTCGTTCGATTTAGAGGGTGCTGGTGTTTCAGGTGGAGATTCAACAAAGTCTTTAAATATGCGAGCTCGAGCTTCCTGGTAAGCCTGCTCCCTCTCCTCCCGAGTGGTTGCTCTGGCTGAGCCGTCGCCGGAAGAACTTTCCGATGTGGTTTTCTTGGGGAAACTGCCGTTTTGCTGCTCTGGTGGGGTATCCGATCCTCGGTTCGACGTGGATCTTTGCATTATCTTGAAACTGGATTTAGTCCCATTTGCCGCTGAAGGGCCGGGCGTTGCGTTCGGAGGACGCCTGTCTGAAAGTCTTACCGGCGGTCTGCGCGCACGGGTTAGCACCATCTCCACAAACGGAATGACGGTTTGTACTTACATCCTGGCAAACTGCCCTCTGTATAGGCGAACGGATGTACCACTAGTATCAGCGACGTGAGTAAGTCTGTAGTATTCGGCCATTTTATGGGCGAGTAGCCGGTGATAGGCATTGATAGGTGGCATGTCGAAAATCTCGGAGCTAGAAAATCTTAGAATGGGATTGAAAAAGAAGGAGAAGAGACAGGTTTTAAGCACCTGTTTTTCTCGATAAAATCGATAACATCCTGCTCCAGTTTGATAACGAACAAACGGTCTCTCTGATTTTCGAGGGCATCCAATAGGCGCTGGTCAGGTTCGTCTATCAACATTTCCACACTCGCATGTGTCGAGGGTGGAGGGGGAATAGAAGCCGATTTCTGTGAAGATACTACAATCACAGGTGAGGATTCGGCCCCATCCGAGCCGACTGGTCGCTTGTTGAGCAGATCGTATCCGCCACTAGATGCCAGATGGCTAGGCTGAGAGGAGGTATCTCCTGCATGAGAAGTGAACCCCCGAAGCTTAAATTGGGCTTAGCAATTGAATCATTCGTAATTTTTATTTTAGAGATGGGGGGGAAGGGAAGAGGTGTTGCCCCAGTGATTGAACTTACCGGAGTTTTTTGAGCATCACCGTTGGAGGGCACTAATGTGACTGGTGGGGTATCCGCAGCGGATCGAGACGAGCTGCCTCGATTGGAGAGGAGGTTATCCTTCTCGAGCTTGAGACCGCTAAGGGATTCCTGGAGCCGAGGAACATCATCCGTACTCGAAAGTGTTTGTTTGGCAGCCTGAGCCAAAATTTGAGTGGAATCCTCAGGATCAGAAAGTTGGGTAGAAGAAAAAGAAGAGGAAGAAGAGGAAGTAATTCCACCGACGGTGTTTAATGGTGCTGAGATATTGGCGAAAGCTTGGGTAGCAGGTATGGAAGAATCCGCGTTGGATCCTTGCGCATCCTGGAGCTGTGGAGACATAGTTGGTGAGAATAGAAACAGAGAGAAGAAAGGAATGGAAGCACATATGTATCATACCTTGGAGCCGATCATAGAATAATTTTGTGGTTGAGGAGCTAGGGCAGAAGCGGACGAGGAAGGACAAGACATCACCACAAGAAGCAAAAGTAAAAGAAAGGAAGAAAGACAACGGGGTCAAGGACGCTCAAAAGGAAGTGATTGGAGACTGCGAGGCTCCCGAGACATGCTCCAACGGACAAGCTGACATTTGCGTATGCGAAGTTGTAGCAGTCGGCGGGGTTGTTGTGGGGGAAGGAGGGCCTTTAAATATTGCGGTCGCAAGACGGTGGTGGTGGGTGAGGGCTCTTCTCCCTCTGTCTCCTTTTTACTTTTTTCCTGGGTTGACGGCGGGGCAGGGCAAAGGGTAGAGGGAGATTTTTGGCAGTGGAGGTGGTATTAGGAGGAGAGTACCGTTATTGAGTGAGGAGGGTAGAAGGAAGAGAAGGGAAATGGAGAGAAAAGAGTGAGGGTATGGGGGGGGGGGCAGAGGGAGCGGCAAAGTTACAGTGAACGAAGAATCACAAATTGATCCAGAGGGTGCTGCCTGGTCAGAATTGGCGAATAGGAAAGAAATTCCTTGGCAGAGGTTTTTCTCCCAAGAAAAATTGTGTTTTTTTTGGTGTTTATGTTTATGTCAGCAAAGCTGCTGACACTTCTTCCTCCCCTTTTTCTTTTCCTCTTCCTTTTTTTTGGAGTTTTTTTTTTTAGGGCAAAAATGCCTTGGTGCTTGCACGAAATAAATGGTATGATAATATGAAAACAATCAGGGAAACGCCGATCTGATGAGAAGTCCAAAACTGTGTCGCTGATGGGGAGATGTGTGAATTTTTAATTTTTAATTAATTTTTTTTGGTTGGGACGAAGGCGGTTTCTTCTGGATTGTATTGATATCTGAATCGGCATTTTACGACTGTCTACGAGTATAAGTTAATAATATACGGTTGAACCCACAATCTTGCCCTCGTAATCGCGCTCTCTGATACTAACTTATACTAGTATGTAGTCAACCTACTGGTGCGGTACAAGGATGTGAAACAGTTAACCGGAAAGGCAGGGATCTATTTGGCTTGTTAACCTTGAACAACCGTTCAATAACTTCTTTCCGGACATAGCTATGATACGTCGCGTTGTGTGAGACCATTCTCCCCAACACCAAAGGTAGCCTCATACCGTAATACCTTCAGCACTGGTTGACCTTAGCCCACATACCTTAGTGCTGGGTATTGTACAGCACGACATGATACCACACACACACGCAAACCCAACCTTTCTATCATACCCAAGGTTTCTGCTCCCCGGCATTGGTCCTCTATGATTCACCCTTCAAAATCAGCAAGCAAACGTCTAAATTCATTTTGTCCAGAGCCTAGAGTCTCTTATTCCTTTCTCCTTCCCTCATCGACGCCACTGACACCTCTTACCGCAACCACCTTTTTCATCAATGAACCGTTACAGAGGTCCATTCTCGTCATCGGCTGCCTCCTCCAAAGCGACTCCTACTACACGCTGTCAGAAATGCCTTAAACTGGGTTCGCACATCCTTCCTTCGCCTCTCTCGCTATTTGATCTATTGCTCACTCGAATGGCATCCTTAGGTCACTACAGCTATGAGTGCAAAGCGACTATATCTGAAAGGCCATACACCTCGCGACCCTCACGTACCCAGCAGTTTCTAAACCCTCGTCTCCGTCAGGAGCTCACCGAAGCTACGCCGCCATCCGATGTTGTGGTTAATAGAAAGAAGGGCACCGCCGATGAGATTCTAACGAAGAATAAGAATGAGAGGGACAGTGCACACTCTCCAGAGGTTCGCGGGCGTAAGAGGAGACGTAATAGGTATGTTACACCTCTGACTTCGCGGACCGTGGATCCCTAACCCCTAATCTAATAAATAAAGCACTTCACTTTCGCCGGTTCGATCACGCACCCGCTCCATCTCCACAGGCTCCTCTTCAACCTATTCCAGCATATCATCCGGACGCTCGCCGACACCTCCGGTGTACTCGCAAGAGAATTCCATAGTTCGCCACAATTCTAGGAGGCAGAGTAATAGTCATGCTCGCGATGACCACGATCGATCTGTTCGCAGAAAGTATCGTGATTCTCCTAGCCCCAGGAGAAGAGGTCGCAGGCTGAGTCCTACCGATTATCCACGGAGAACAAGAAGCCGAACTCCAAGACCAACACACCGACGCTCAATTACACCCCAGATTTACAATGATCGGAAAGAATCACCAGTGAGGAGCCGCCAGGTGGGCGAAAATCGCCCTACTAGAACTAGTCCTTATAGAGAGCGAAGCCTCAGTCCCTTCACCAGACGGAGACTTCTCACCGAGCAGATGCAGAAGGTTCCTGGATAACTACTTATTCCATTCCTGAGTGAGCAGGTAGTTTGACAACGGGAAATATCGCCCCCTAAACCACTTAGCATCATTACTAGCATTATAATACACTTTTTTCTCCTTTTTTTTTTCTCTTTCTTTTTGCAGAAATGGAGACGAGGGGGATTCTTAAAGAGGGAAAACGAAGGAAAGGCAGCAACTCTACAGTAGCTTGATGCCCCTATTTATCGCCAGTATCCCGTTGGGTTGTATTGTACATTATTAATCTGTGGTATCCTTTTCAAACAAGGGGCTTGAATTAGTTATACATATGCCATGAACTAGTAGAAAAAGAGACCTTTTCCTCTACCCAACCCACTCCTTCGTCGCATCATGGAGAATCCTCCTCATCGTCATCGGCATCCTCGGCGTTGGCGTCTCTCTCCCTTTCCCTCTCCTTCTCCCTTTCCTGTACCATAGAGGCTACATTTCCTTCAACATCCTCTGTCTCATCACCCCCTTTACTCTTGCCGATTCTCTTCTGTCGTGCTTCGTCTATCCGAGCTCGAATAATCTTCGCAATAGCAATATCTGTCTTCTGGTTCAACTTCTCAAGCTTTTTATCCACATCCCTTTTCAAATCCCAATTCGGTTTCTTTGGCTGAAGATTGAACAAATCGATCGGCTTGTCGTTCTTTTCGTCCTCCATTTGCAAAGCCTTCGTAGTCTCAACAATCTCCTTCGCGGCATCCTCCAAGGTCTCCTGTCCTTCATTGGGCGCTGACACAAATCCCATTTTCGGTGCCCGCGACTCGATGTCATAATTCCGGCCCGAGAGGTGAACATTCGTAGCCTTTTCCGGTTCTCCAGGATCATCCGTTGTCATTGTGACTTCTTGTGACGGCGAGGGGTCTGCCGGGGGCTGTTTGCGCTTTAGAGACTTCAGCTGTGCGAGGCGTTCTTTGCGAGCAGCGGACTGGGCGTCGAGAGAAGCTATTGATGATGACATGACGATGGTAAGAAATGGGGAAGGGCTGAATTATTTCGCTTTTTTCTCGGGTCTGAATTATAAGAAGGCTAAGGGAGTTTTTTTATCTTCGCTTCTTTTCTTTTCGGAGTTGTTGGGTGTATGATAGTATGAGTTTTCAGGGGGAGTGTATTGGAATTTTGGATACGGTACCGTACGTACTGCTTCGTGGTGTTGAGTTTCGGTTGCCTCTTTTTTTGGCGCTGGATTGGCGCATATGAGGCTGTTGGAGGCCGGGTAACTCTGAATCGGATTGCAACCAGCGAGAGGCAATCGATATTTATGTATGATAATATATCCGTAGAACAAGTACCGTATTATAATGCTGTACTGTACTGTACAAGAACCCGTTGTGCCATAAAACTAGGATAATTGTGAATGATTCCAAGCTCTCCTGAGCTCACTCTTTTGCAGCGAAAAGATACTCTTTCAACCCTCAATTGAGACAAGTGAAGAGGAAAATACGGCGAACCTTACCAAGAGAGGCAATTCCAACGTCCTAGCGTGGCTGGCATCCGGCAGTTGCAGTACGAACTAGATCACGATACGCGCGATTGTCCAGGCATGATATCAGAATATCCACCAGCGGGTCCGATCGAAGTACGGATATCACATCCTCAAAGTCTATGCCGCTGGATAGTCGGATATTTGAGGCGGTCAGGGGCAATCGAATTGTATTACTGTATGCTGGTACGTTTTACCGCCTCCCATCCTTGTTCAGCTGCACTTGGTCTCCAAGATGGAGGAGTGGACAATACGGTACGGTACAATACGAGTACCGGCAGTGATTGCTTGTTGAACGACCAGGTCTCTGTTCAGATTACTACTACTTGATAACATGGTTGTTGGTTCTTAGCCATCGCTAACAGATTTATATTTCCGAGACTCGCTTGAGGGGTCCGGGTATCCATTCCACTACCGTACTCGAGTACAGTACGAGTACTTCCACGTTCTTGGCACTCCACATTCAAGACCTCTCGAGGAAGGAGAAAAGAAAAAAGAGCCCGGCATCTCGGTCAAAAATTCTGTCACTCGCACCCTCGATGGTCCCTTAACGAGATCCCCCCAAATGTCACAGTGCTTCCCTTGCCGCATCTGTTCGCACAGCAGAAAGCCCATACGAGTTCTTTCATTTCTCGCACCGGCCGTGCCAATTGAACGGGCTATAGCTGGCATTCCTAGACGGCATTTCTCATCTCGAGGTGAACTGACCCTCAGTTATTATTTCGGAATAATTGGGATTGCACTTGCTAACTCATGGGTTCTAGAATCCGCCACCTTCGTTCCCCCTCCCGGCCGAGCAAATTGTTTTTTGAGGGTAAATACACGGAAACAGCACCGACCACGGATTGATACTGGGCCAGGTCTACGGGGATTCGGCATTGGGCTATTTAGGCGGAACAGTTCGGAGACGGATAAACTGAAGGAATTGAAGTCCTGGAACAGCAGGCAAGCGGAGCTAAGGCTTCGATGGCGTCTTGTGTCCTCGATATCCCGTCTCTTCCACAACCACAGCCAGGAGCAACCGCAAAAGTTTCTGAGACTTGCTGCCGCCGAAGGAAGGAGCGTAGAGGCGATAGAAAGGGTGTGGAGAAAGCTGCCGGAGGGTGGTAAACTCAGCTTTTTCACCAACATTGGGACCTTCCTCGTGGAGCACTCGTACTGGAACATGTTGAATAGACTTATGCAGTGGTATTGCGCGGGGACTCGTCGGCCCGGGGATCCATTCAAGATTTGTGATTACTTCAATGCCATTGTTGCAGCCAAGATACCCACACAGAGGGCGGGGGGAGACAAAAAGGTATCCCGGGATGAGCGCCAGAGGAGGGCAGACAGGCTTATTGCCATGCTGCGTCGCATAATTTGCGGGAATAATTTTAAAGACCGGTCTTATATTTCGCAAGCGGTCCTGCACAAGCTTATCCTCAATGCCTCCCCCGATGCGCTTGTAGGGCTTTACGGAGAACTGCGGAAAGCGAAGCACCAAGTAGGCAGACACACAACTCTGCACTTTGTCAGTCGCCTGTCAGATCTTCAAACCTGGGATGAAGCCTTTTCGATCCTGAAAACCTTTGAGCTCGGCCAAGGATTGGGGCTGATGGTTGCAAAGGCCTGGTATGTTTTCTTAAAAATGTTCTACCAGGCAACGTATATTGGCCAAGAAGAGTCCAATGGGGTCATTCAGAAGATGCTAGCATGTAATATCGCCCCCACCACTGAGACGTACAATATCTTAATGAGCAAGGCTGTCCGCGAGGGTAATGAAGATACAATGAAGGAAGCGTTCCAAGAGATGCTCCAGGCCGGTCTCAGACCTACCATGGTCACATACGGAATATTGCACAAGCATTACAAGCTGGTTGGGAAGCAGGAGGAGCAGTTTATGGTAATCCGAGACGCAATGATGTTGGATAAGAGACTGAACGTGATACTGGCCTCCGACATCCTGCACGCTAAGGTTCTTGCCAGCTCTTCCTACACGGAAGTCTACACGCATTTCATTATGTTGTTTAGGCCGGGCGTGTTAGCGGCGCTAGGCCTTGCTTCCGCAACGGGGTACCCGGTGCTAGAAAAGCTGGAGCCAAACCATTACACGATAGCCATCATGATGTATGCCTTCTGTCGGGAGGATAGGGGCCTACGGGTAGCATGGAGGATGTATCGCGAGTACCAGAGAGTTCTGAGAGAGATCACCAACCCGCACAGAGCAGTGCTTGTCGAAGCCGGCAGCTTCATCCCGAATTCCTTCATGATGGCGCTCGGAGCCCATCAAGCGGGATTACACTATGCCGCTAGCGTGATGGAGGAGATGCTACAGGAGCAATCTCCGATCAAACCGGGGGTAGTCTCGTGGTCGATACTGCTGCAGATCTTGGTGAAGCGGGGGGATATGACGGAGGCAGAGCAGGTCATTGACCTGATGAAATCGAAGGGGGTGCAGCCGAATGCGGTCACTTGGACTACCCTGCTGAATGGGTACATGACCAGGCGTAATCTCCACAAGACGGGCCAGATCATCGCGCGGATGTCGCAGATGTATTTGCAGCCGGATCGGGCCACGATCGATAAACTGACGGCATACCTAAATTCCCGGGAGTTGCTTGGCGGGATAAGGTCTATCGAGCAGCCAGAAGAGACGCAACCGGCGGGGTGAGGGGATTAGATTTGTAGATTTGTAAATTTTTTTGGATTGTATTAGACTATATACTTGTGTAGCGTCTGCTCATGGACCAGCTTCTCGATATTTCATACCTCCCTCGCACACCTACACTTTCTCATACCTTCTTGTACATCTATTCCTCCATCTGCAAGTGCCATAATGCCAGACTATCATACAACGCTTGCAGTATGCACACAGACCAATCACATCACACACAGACCGTACAAGTACCGTACAGTGCAAAGAAGCTACCGCATCTCAGAGGAGCCACCACAGTACCACTACTCGGCCATTCGCCGAACACACCTCCCCCTAACCCCCTCCAGCTCCCTCCGCTCACTGGCATGCAACACCCCCTCAGCAGCCTTCAACCCCC
>QLOI01002599.1:0-31828 GCA_003313605.1 Tuber umbilicatum | reverse complement strand
GCTCCACCCCCCTCCTCAATCTCCACCAATGTGGCTCGCTGGCTGGACTCAGCTGTTACGACGTAGTGGCCACCCTCCCACATGAAGTCCGCCTCCTCCAGACCACCGGCCTTAAGGTCTCCTCCCTCTTCCTTGACATAAAAGGTGGGTTTGACAACATCAACTCCAACCAACTTTGCACTATGCTCCGCCGATTCTCCACCCCTAAATACATGGTCTCCTGGATCTCCTCCTTTCTCACCTCCCGCCAATGCCGTCTCGTTTTTCAAGGCGCCCCAGGGATTTTCGCACACGTGTCTGTGGGAACCCCCCAGGGCTCCCCAATTTCCCCTCTTCTGTTCGTCATTTATGTTTCTCGCCTTCACATCTCCATCCCCCGTGGTGTTGTTATCTCCTATGTCGATGATTTTTCCATCACGGCTGGCTCCTCCTCCTACCGTTCCAACATCAGGCTCCTGCAGCGGGCCTTCCTCACCCTAAGCAATCATGCAGCCCCCCTGGGGGTCTCCTTCTCCGTCCCCAAAACTGAGCTTATTCACTGGCGCACATCCAGGGACCGCAATCCCGTCTGCCACGCCCCGATCTCAATTAACTCCCTACTGTTCAGCCCAACCGCAGAGCTGCGGTGGCTCGGCTACTGGCTCACCCCCTCCTTCGAAACTTCTGCACACTTCCATCGCCGCTTGGCCCTGGCCTGGGCTTCCTTCGCACTAGTCAAATGGCTCAGCCCCGCGGGGAAGGGTCTTTCTCCCTGGTGTTGTCGGAAGCTCGCGATCGGGCTTTTATTTCCTGTCCTCACCTACGGCGCTGATCTTCTTGTCCCCAACGCCACCATCCTCCGCAAACTTAACTCCTTCTGGCACGAGGTTCTTCGATGGATCACCAACTGTTTCAGGGCCACTGCCCCCGCCATACTCTACCGCGAGGCTTCCCTCCCCCCAATCTCCCTAGCGTTGCAGCATAAAAGAAAGCTAGCTGCCCTTCGGCTACTTTGCTCCCCGCCCCATGTCAACCCCGCGTCTGCCCGCCTCGATCCCCGTGTCCCTACTTAGGACTCCTAGCGCGCCCCCTCACATCGTCACCTCCTAGCTCCTCTGCGTGGTTCCTACCGTCCCCGCCTCTGGTCCACTGCTCCCTCTCCGGTCCGTCGCCACCTCCCTCTCGACGCCATCGCCTTCTCTATCAAAGACCTCCTGCCCGACAGGCTCCCCCTGGCCTCCCCTCACCTACTACTTCCCCGCCCGTACGATCCGGCGGGTGCTCCACCGTATGGCTCCCTTAAGTCCAAGGTTGTCGCCTCTACCTTCGCCTCCTGGGCTGCCTTGTCGCCCCCCGCCTCCTATAAGTTTCCTCCCTCCTTCGCTCCTCACACCTTCACGGGTTTGCCCAAATTCTCCGCTGGCCGTCTTCATCAGATGAGGGCCGGCAAAAGCTACCTGGCTGCCCACACTTCTTGGTCCAACCGTGATGCCTCCACCCTGTGCCCCTTTTACGAAGAAGCAGACGAGACCTTTGATCACGCTATCCTACACTGTCCGGCTAAGGCCCAGGAAAGAGCATCCCACCTTCGGGGTATCTCCAGTCTGGCGCCTGAAGCCCCTGTTTGGTCCTCGGCCTTCCTTATTATCGATTTGGCCCGATACATTTCCGCCACGGCCACTGGCTTCCCGCCCAGTATGCCTCCCGTGATACCTGCCTCCCCTCCTGCCTCGCCTCCGCCTGGCTCGCCGCTGCCCTTGTCCTCCTCCCCCACCTCCTCTCTCTGAGGCCTTGAGGGTTTACTTTTCTGTTGTGCCTTTACTTGCTTGCTATTGTTGCTATTGGGTGCCCATGGCGTCGGCTATGGGTGGTGATTGTGATGATGGGTTTCCTAACTGATGGCTCTCCTTGGACTGGGCTGTTGTTTTGGTTTGAGGTTACTTTACTTTTTACGTTAGTCATCGATGGCGATGCTAGGGATTTTGTTTTCCCGCTTTGAAGGATTGGTTGCGTTATTTGAGTTTTGTTATTTCATTTGTTAATGCGTTGGAATTAAGGCTTTTTGTATGCCATAGCGCGAGCTGCATGTACGTTTTTGGGCCAGAATCAATAAACATATGATGAAAAAAAAAAAAAAAAAAAAAAAAAAATTCCAGATGCATCAACTGGATTGCCGGTGGACGTGCCAGCAGACCTCACATCACCTGTAATCTCTTAGGGCTCCTACCCTGTGCGGATCGTGCTTAACACCTTCTCAGTCGCTTCTACCTACACCTACTCTCTATGGATGAACTGAAACCACTGCACTCAATTCTCCTACACTATCAGTGGTATCCTAAATCTCGCCGCATTCAGAAAATCCCTCGACAGGCTCCTCTCATCTACCGCTTTCTCAACCCTCCAACTTGCTTCACACCTTTCCGTACAGAGATTTCCAAATGTCCTCCTCTGCCTCCTGGGTTACGTGCAGACTTAACTAAAGAATTGGTTTCAAAGAAGCACAAGCACATCTTGCAACTCGGTCCCAAGCCTCCCAAGTTATTTCAAATTATCACACTCAGCAAACGGATTCCTGATCTTGACTGCGACCATGTTCTGCAAGCACCGCCTCATGACCAGCAGAGATTTCTCGCCTGGCGAAGAGGAGTGTTTGGTTGGGGAAGAAAGTGTCCCTGTGGTGAACGCTTCACCGGAGGTCATACAAAGTGTATGCCTTATCCCAGAGATCTCTTGACTCCAAACGACAACATCCTCCGCGCCATAGAAGAAATGCTACTTGACTACGATATCAAGTACACAGTTATGGACTTCTTACTCAACCAGGAAATGTGGGACAAAGCACGCAAGCTGTTAGACTTCTGGCAGACAACTATGGCCAACCTCTTACATCCTAATCGTTCTCCCCCACCCGCCGACTCGGACTGATTTTATTACTGGATTTTCCTCTGGAAACTAACTCTTCCCAGATTTCCTATGTCTTTGTTTTCTCTTCTTTCTCAATTTCATGTACTCTGATTTATTTCTTCTCATAGTTCTTGTTTTCCATGTTACACACTTGTTATTCTTCTATTTTCCTTTCATTATTTTACTTTTATTGTCTCTTTTACTGCTTTATCCATAAAAGTTTCCCCTTATATTTCTTACATGTTATTATTCTTTTCTTTCTTTTCCCCGGCCATCTGATGGGGCCTCGTACTGCAGATCTCGCTACCCTGGCAGCGCAGTTGCTCACGGGTTCAAGCATCCTCATTCAGAGGCTCTTCTTGCTCCTCTCAGCTCTCGTACAGGCTGGTGCCACGGCACCAGCACCAGGGGCCCTCGCCTTGTAGGGGTTACTACTTGGCCTCTTGTAAGTAGTTGTTGTACTTGTCCTGGTTGGAGTCGAGCTGTACCTTGTGTGCTTGCTCTGAGTTGGAAGGGTGCTATACTGCTTGCTCTTGTCTCGTGTCGGCCGCAGTTAATACTGCTGTATGTAACTACTGCCTCTAGCAAATACACTTAACTCCTAACCCTAACCGTAATCCTTCCGGGCTCCGGCATGGGATAAGACTAAGTCTACTGTAAGATCCAGTATGGTCGTTACAGTACCTTCATAGTCAAACCAGTTCTCTAGTTCAAAATAAGCAACCTGGCCCCTGCTCTGAGGCCATATTTTTGGAGGTAATGGCAAGCCTGGGAATCTTTTTCTGTAGAGTATACAACTCTAGGTAATGCTCTGTGGAGTAATTGTATTTATGACCAGAGGGGTCTATATTGGTAGTTGTAATGTATAACTTTTCTCCTGATTTCTTTCCCTTGTCTCATGTGATATTATTGCCATTACTCTAAAGTTTTTATTAATGTATTAGTCTACTAATCACTAAAGAAAGGTCCTTTCATCTAGTATATACTAGCTTGAGTATAATATTAATAATGTCACTTAATTAGAACTTATAATGTAGTAGAAATACAAGCAGAATGATGAGTAGAAACTTACTTGACCATGATCACCTCTATAATCCATCATAATTACTGTATCTTGTAGCTGACAGTAATCCTGGTATTTCGATGATTGTACTTGATGCTTCATAAAATCTAACATTTCTGCTGTACATTGGGCCAATGCTCTCTCCTCTTACTGGTTTTATCTTTCCCAGTCCTTCCTTACCAACCTCTTGATCATGTCTGGATTTGCTACCCATCCATGTACTTGAATAGTGTATAAGGCCTCTTTAATTCTTTCTCCTTCATAGTTCTTGAAACAGTCATTCAGTTCAACTTGTACAAGCTCATACAGGTTAGTAGTGGCTGGTCTCAACTCATAGTCCAGTAGGAGAACAAATATTGAGTCCACCCCTTCTGTATTTATTCCTTTGGCAATTGTGCTAAGAGCTTGTACTAATTCCCACAAGCAGGGACTGAGGTTGGGAAGATTGCAGACAAAGAATGTCCATATCTTATCATTAGTCTTACAGGCGATGTCTGCAAAGTTTGTTACCAGTAGCTGTAACAGTACAAAGAATTACTGAAATTAATCTGCCTGATCCACATAATTGATTTCTAGTAGGAAATATATCTTTTTCTAATCAGAAATTATTATATAAGACAGAGTACAAGAAACAATTTTTGTACCTCCTATGATACTCAGCTACTCACCTTTAAGCCTACAATGATTTGTGTAAACAGATTTATCATTTACTAGGATTCTTACTACAATACCCATCACCTCCCGTTCTCTCCCACCCTATCTCTTACCGGATTTGAGACGAAATGTTAACATCCAAATATTACAAAGCTCGAGCTTCCCCACTCGTGGCGAACACCAACCCACACCAACTGCTGTGAAGACAATAGTTATGTTTTCCTATTTTTATGGATGTATCCGAGGATATGGGTAGTGATAGTCAATGTGTCTCAGTTACTCTGTGCTTTAAACATTTAGATCCTCTCTCGCTAAATGCTCTATGCTTCCCCACCGGGAGAACAACTCTTGCATTCCCTCGCGACACATCTCGCGCCCACATTCACAATTGACCTAATTACAACCCCCCACCCCTTCATGCGAAGAGTTTACGAACAAAAATTAAATTAAGAAACTAGAAGTGTATAAGACTAATTGCTACCGAACATCGAGAAATCACAAAAGAAACATAAAAGAGTGAGCATCCTATCCGCCAACTACCCTCTCCTGCCCTCATGACTGCCGTTCACGAATCCACCATATCCCTCAACATAGCCTCACTATAACTCTCATCATCCGCGATCTTCGCCATCACCTGCCCATGTGCATTGATTCTCCCGTCAACATCCCCCTCTGCCCAGACTTCTGATTTTGCGCTCACAAGACTAGAATCGTGGAATGGTAAAGTACTAAAGTCCTCTTCTGAGTATGCGGCTATCTTGCTTAATACCACTTTGAGTATTGTTCCGCCCGCTGGCCTCATGGCTTTCTTTGTAGTGGCACACTCCTTCATTATACGCCCTTTAAGTCTCTTGGTTTCGACGTCGTCAAAGACTGCTTTCAACCCGGTTTCCAGTTTAGCGAGGACCTGTGTGCGGAGGTGTGTTCGCCGGTTGCCCAGACGAATAACCTTTTGTCCCATCCATTGGGAAACGCCGATTGGCACTATGCCTGCCACAAGGACACCGAGGGTTTCGACGAGGAAATCGAGGTCACTGGCCGCTGTGCCTTCGATTCTAGGGGTGTTGGGGATAAGGGAAAAAAGGTAATCCACCTTTCCCAGCTGCTTCAGGATGTCGGATGTGGGGATGACATCCGGCCATGGGGCGCTCGAAGAGAACTGAGCAATTTCGAGCTCAAGCTCGTACATTATAGAGAGGCAGATAGCTTTATAAATCTAAAGACTAGTTAGCAGATATACTTAATATTAAAAGTAATGGGATTCACTCTTGGGTCATTAGACATTCCCCCGGCCACGTTCACCACCGGCCCTTTCCCCCCACCTTGTTGCTCCACCTCAGCAAGAGTTCCTCCAACATAGTTCCAAAACAGCATGGCGCGTTTCTTGAACGGTAATGCAGCAACCAAGAGATATGTGTTGAGCTCTGATGGTCGCGAGTCTTCAATACCCCATCGACCAAAAGCCGTCATAATGCGGGTGCTCAGTGATAATCCATGACGGATGAATATCTTCCCTGCGACATTCTTCGCCGACCCTTCTAGACTTGGTGATACCGCAAATCTCCGCATTGGTAAGTTTTTATTCAACAGTTGGGCCATCCCCTTGGCATCACTGTTCAGCGCTGATTGGGGCTTTTTGAACAATTTCCCCTTGGATTGTATCCACATATTTTCCGCCGCTTCGTCGCTCATTACCTTGGCAACCACTCCCTTCTTGGTTGTTTCTCCAGGCCGCTGATCGGGTGTTCCGTCAAAAGGTCTGGTGGGAAAGAGGACCGAGTTGATCCAGGTTGGGTTACTTGCAGTGGCTTCGGGAAAAAGGAACTGAGTTCCACCGGTAGCCAGGTAGGACACAACTTGGGGGTCCAAGAGATCAAACGCTGTCCTCATTCCACGCTGGAAGTATTCGAAAGGATTTGCTAGCACAATAATTGACTTGCCCATGTAGTTATAGAATACGTGGTCAGCATTCTCGGGGATGGTGCAGTTTGGATCCCGAAAATTTCCGTATACACTCATATTCCAAATGTCGAGTTGAAGATCCAAATCAGTGACAAGCCCGCATATCTGATGAATAACTTCTCGTTTGGTATCGGCATTGACAACGAGCAGGTAGTCAGCCGCTGGGTTGTAAGTATACCTTGCAGAAATCTGCATATCAAGTGGGTAGTGCATGACCGAGCGCATAGGGGAATGTGGGGATATGAGTGGCGAATATCGCCCCTCGTCGCTCCCTGGCTCCGAAAGCACAAGTTCGAGTGTCATCGATCCTGTTGAATAAGGTTCAGCTTGATCTGATACTTTAAATGTTTGGCGAATAGTGACAGCCGTTCCAGGGTCAAGAGTATCCAAAAGGTCCAAGCCCCGTGCATCCCCCATATTTGATTCATCAACGAAGGTAAATATTTGCCCGCCCCCATTCTCAGAGAGACATGTACCAGCCCTTCGTCCGAGGGAACCGCGAATTCCGTATGGTTTCGTGCTAACATTTTTCAACTAAGAACGCAAACTTTAGCTTTTCATATCTGAGGACATGTTGGAGGGAGAAAGAACAGACCATCCATGAGAAAGTCACGTTACTGCCCCGCTCGACCGAATTAAGAAATCTCGGTGCCTCAAGCTCCAATGGATATGAAATATTGATGGTCGTAGAGCCACAAAAGTCGGGGAGTACACGATCAATTCCAGGCATAACACCAATCAACTTCATCTCATCTGTTGCCGAAAACTTCACTCCCATTTGGCGTGAGGAACGTTCCTGTTGAATAAAGGCGCGCAGAACGCCGGGGACCTCAACCGTCTCGCCCGGCTGTATGCCAACGGGGAGGTAGACAGGCTCAGGTATTGGATCAAGCCACATACTTCCATGGATAAGTACCGGAATCATGGAGCGTGTGGGGGTAGGCATACCACCCGTATTTTGGACATAGATATTCCGAACTAGAATATGCTCCCCCGGTTCGTTGATCCCGTCGCCATTTTCGTCAACCACTTCAAAGCCAACTACGACGATATTGTACCGACTCGGATATGTTGCTTCCGTACCGTCAAGGTTTGAAACGTGAATGTGCGCAGCTCCACGAACACCTCCGGCCCCTCCGCGAAGATATGAGTGCGGCCGAGATCCAGGTGGGCCTTGATTACCCTTGTTCCCCGGTGGGCGTGTACGCTGAGTATATCTGCTTTTGCGGTTATGTCTGCCACAAGTACAATAACTTCCTCCGCAGCATGCATAATAGTAGCCCTCGAACTCCTCCCTAGCAAATTGTCTTGTCAGTCTAGAAGCCCTAGGGCACTCGTTTAGTTACGTACCAAGTGCAACCAACACCACCATCACCTCCTTCTCCTCCATCTCCAGGATTTCCATGAACCCCACTATTGCCACCCTTACCTCCACTGATATCCCACTCGAGCGCGAGAAGAAGATTTGTATCCTGCTCGTTCACCCTCACGAATACAGTTCCTCCGTTTCCGCCATCAGCCCCATCGGTTCCATACCCACCGCTAAATAACATCAGTAAAAATCAACTTTTCATTACAAGAAGTCGTTAGTGGGTCAATGGTTAACTCACTCTCCACCCCTTTGTCCTGGTCCTCCATTCTATTACAGACTGAGTTAGAAAACAGAGAAATTGGGTTGGTCGAGCGATTTTAATCTTACAGTAGCATCACGATGCTTCGTTGCATCCTGTCCCCTTGCTCCTTGGCCGCCATCTTGCCCATCTTCGCCCTGTCCTCCGTCGCCTCCATCGCCTCCTTTCACGGACAAAAACAAAGTCTTATCCGTTGAGATCTCCCAACGCGTTCCAGCCCACGCTCCGGCTCCTTCAGCATGAACTCCATGTGGTGTGGCCGCTGAGGGAGTCAATTCCAAAGCAACACTCCCGGCATTGGTTCCTGGTGTCGCCGCGCAAGAGGAACGTCCACTTTGACCAACCTGTCCCGGAGGAGCTGTCCACCATAATTAGCCTAGATCAAACTATTTAGGGAGAGCAAGAAATAAACCAATGCGATTGCGATGACCATATGTTTGATATCCCGGTTCTCCAGCCTGTCCATCCACAGAGACAAGGATTTTCTCTCCGTACAACATCTTTCTTACGCTCCTCTCTTCAAGTGATGAGGATCTCTGCACGAACACTCGCAATCGAGTTGACTCTCTGCCTCCAAAAAAAAAACCCCCTTTTAAACGAATGAATAGAAACAGGGAGGGTACGCGCAAAGGAGAGACCGGGAACCTAGCGAACCCAGCTGCAGAATCCTACTTATAACGACTGCGAGCAAGGGACTGATCTCGAAGCCCTATCAAATTCACACATCTATCTAGAGGCACAATGGCTTGAGGACGTGCCAGGATCTTTTGCCAACATAACTTTTACTTTTTCTCAATCACCCACACCCCCTCCCGCTTGCCTGTTTGGATCACCCGGTTCTGACGAGCCAGCGGAGCCTCAGCAGACGCCTTGAAGATATGCTACTCGAATTTGGACGGAAAGGAGGCCTGTCCCCCCCTTCGGTCTGGCCTTCTTTTATATCACGGCTATCCCGTTTCCATGATCTCTCCCTGTGCTCGAGTACATTCGCCTCACCACGATTTCAGCAACAATGGCCATAGGAAATCCAGTCCAAGTCTCTTCACCTCCGATCAACCCACCTCCCCCTCAAATCAGGAGTCCACCTCCCCAGACTGTCCTTCCCTCTCCTGTAGGGCATCCCCAGCACTATGGTCAAACCCAAGCTCCAAACGTTGTTCTTCCAATGGCGCCGACTCTCCAACAGCCGCCGTCCTACTCTCAAGACCAGGCCATGAAAGCTAGCCCCAATGTACAAGTACTCCTCCAGCCAACAGGCCCTGCGGACTTGGAAGCATATCACGCCATTGCAACTGGGGAGCCTCCAGCACGGGCACCAGCGTCAATCTTTGTCCAAAACCTCTATCGCACCACCCAGAATAACGTTTTCCCGGTGGCCGAGCGTATGTCGCTTGGTGTTTCCTCCAATTCGCCATACTACGCCTTGGTAGCAACTCCCGCAACCAATAGTACAGACGAAGTCAACAAATTGACTCTGACACGCCGACATCCAACGCGGGGCTCCTGGAGTGATGCCTGCACCGCTGAAATCCAACCGCGACTCGTTCTCCAAGCCGGTGTAACCCTCGTAGCAATTATTCAAATGCGAGGGCAAAATTACATGAGCAATGCCGGGCAAGACAGGGTCGCCGACAGATTCGACCTGACTTGGAATGGCGATCGTGGGGCTTTCGCAATATGGAGAAACGACGGGCAAAATGTCACCATGGTATTTGAGGTTGTAAACGAAGGATTTACATCCCTAGATACTTATCCCACCACCGGTCTACTACGGGCAAGTTCCCATCACGGCCCTTGCGCACACAATCCATTCTAACAAAACCACAGGCCATTCCTCAAGACTATCCAGCCTCGCAAGAGTTGGGCGTTCTAAACTTTACGGCGGGTAGCGGGCAATTGATCATCTCACATCCAAGTGGCTATGCCCTCTGCGATGTCATCGCAGCTGCAGTCCTCACCGTCGCCACGGTAGAAACCCGCAAATCCAAAATCACGCAGGCAGCGCCCCAACAGCAGAATCAGCAACAGCAGCAACAAGGCGGTGGCAACGGCAGCTATGCGGATCAGTGGCAGTTCAAGCCCGGGTTCGCGCAAACCAAAGAGACAGACGAGTGGTGGTGGGTGGCGTTGGTGGTGTTAGGTTGGGCGCTGTATATCCTGTTATGGGTAACTATAATCGCGACGATTTTCTTCTTCGAGTTCATGATCGCTTTCTTCGCGATATGTGGGAATTATTATTATTATTATTAGTTTCCTTTCAAGTTTATCCACCGGTATTTCCTAAATCTCATAATACCTACCGTAATGCAAAAATAAACCCATGCTCGAGTACAGTACTGTATCTGTGTGATAGCTCCAGCAAGATGGCGTGCCATCTCGTAGACTAGTGAAACCATGGAAACCCTGTGCCGCCGGGCCAGTGCCCGAGACACAAGTTAAAATGCAACCCTCGCTAATTTCTACAATCCGGAGACGCGAAAGGACCAGGCCATAGTTAATACTTGTACTAGTACACGCTCATCGCCTCAAGCCGGGTTGGTATGGTCACTTAGCTCCAATATATAAATCTCGGAATGATCTTTCAAGAATACTGAGGTCGCACCTTTGCCATCCCCACAAGACTAGTTGAGGTGGCCACCTTCTAGGCAGCCCGAGAGATAGTACAAGTGTACAGTCAAACCCCGCTGTCCCGGATCTCGATAATACGGATACCTCGCTGTCCCGTATGAAACACTGTGAATTCAAAAATTCTTTACTGCAAAACCAGACCCGTTGTCCCGGATTACTCGTTGAACCGGACAGATTCTGCGGATTTTGGCCATCCGGGATAGCGAGGTGCGACTGTAATTGCTTCCTTTTCCTTTCCGTCCCCCTCCCGGGGCAATATTGTACCCGAGTACGGTATATATTTTGGGAGTGATGTTCTTCTCGTAAGAAGAAAGAAGAACCAGTAGCTGATCCCCGTGTTACAACATTGGGTTCAAGAGTCCGTAGTTACACGGCATACATGGGGTGTCATATCCACCTCGTCCGTGTGCGTTCATACAAAGTTGTCAACCCTTGCAATGTCACACCAAGACTACCGTATTGGTCGCACTACGCGAGAAGACAAGGAAAGTCCCGTCATTGGCTGCTTCTCCAGGATACAAGTGCAAGCACTCGAGCACTGGGTGCCGCATGTTTCCGCAACAATACGAGCTTTCGACCCCTTTCCCTTACCCTCCAGGAGCGCCCGTCGCGCTGCCTTTATGCTTTCCCCAAGATGGGCCAAACTGTGGACTTGAATCTTGTCCGGTGATCCCCTTTCTGAGCTACGAAATTGTGAAGATTGCGATTACCCCCCCTTGATAGATATATATACAAGTAATGCCGGAAAGTACGTGCCCGTCTGCACAAGTATGAAGTAAAATTTCAAAGCCCTTCATCAATCCCATGAGCGCCAGAGGATCTCCAGAGGTAATCGCCGTATGTTATCACCAGCCGCTCATTGTAAAAAAAGTATGGAGGGCTTGCAGCGATTCCACCTCACCACCAACACTTTGTTACTTTTTCCAAGTAGATATCGTCTGATGGTGGCTTTTTTTTTACACACATCATGTACCGTAATTCCCAAGCCAAATCACACAGCTTAGGTTCTGACATGCGAGATAGACTAGCGTGGTGTCAGTCCTGGAAGGCAACCCCCGAACGCCAGGAAGGTGCACCATGCCTTATCCTGGTCAACAATGTCTACCCCAGGAACACTCCTGTTCGTGGCCTCGATCTTGGGCAGAGAAAGGCCCATGTTGTGAACCTTGCGATGAAACAACTCCACACAGACGGACACTTCTCCTTTCGAGGCTCAGATACACGTATGATACTGGTAAATGCGGTACCATATCCCCTCAGGGGAGAAATTATGATAGAACTACCGTACCGTATCACAGTAATAATTCAAAAAAAATCAATGGTAAAAAGGCAACAATCTACCCCAAAGAATCTCCTTAGTCCGAAGACTTGAGAGTTGCTACCCCTTGGCGGTTTAAAGCGCGCTGGGGCCACATTTGGCAGAGGTTACTTGAGCTTGGTGAGACAATCTTATCGCTCGTCTTTTCAGTGAACGAATGACTCAGCGCTTTGAATACCTTATTAGCTCGTCCAAGAGAACAGGTGCAACCGGTAGACAATGTAATTTAGTCCAAATCTCCCTCCTCTGGAAAAGGGGTGAAAAGCACGCCAAAAGCCATCTCTCCGAGGCAGATAAGAGAGAAACAAGCCGCACTCTACTAGGAGAGGCAATTCAGATATCCTACTCAAGTAGCACACCGTTACCTAGACGAGTTAATACGGCACTCCGGGCAAATGAGAGCACTGTACGACCACTCAAATCGTCACACTACAGGCTTGGCGCGCCTCGCCACTCGAAAGCCCGGCCAGGGATACGGGACAACATCGAGCTCTGGTCAAAGCCACGGCCCACTTCGAGCCTGATCGCACATTTCACCCCCACCACATTCAGAACCAAACCACTTGTACAAGTACTTGTCGTACGGCATGCATGCATAGCGCCGTACAGTACTCGTACTAGCACTATAATTAAGGTACGAGTACAGTACTCTACCGGTACGAGTACTCGAGGAAAGTAGATTTACGGTACCGCACGAGCAACGCCTTTCAGCCTTTCAGCCGCAAAAAGCCGAGCTCGCGAAAACCTAAAAAAACCCCAGATACCGTCGCGCCGGAAACTACCCTGCCAGACACGTGGAATCAGGAAGAAAAAAGCAAAGGACCTCCCCCCCCCAACAAGGGGCGCGAGGCTTTGCCCCTTTTCCAAAATGCTTGAGTGGGTGGGCGAAATTGAGGGGGCAGACACTATAGTTTTTGTGGCGGCGGTCATGAGGATATCCCACGTCGGAGCACCGAAGGACGTGCGAAGGCAAAATGAGGTAAATAACTTATCTCGATGAGAGATTCGGGATGCTGTCGGTCGACGCGCACTCGGCACCGCATATGTTGTAATAGATCTTGGTAAGCTCCTTTCTTTACTGTAGATCGCCGCGCCCAGTACCCGAGTACCGTATCGCACTGAACTCGCGGGGTACCTCAAACCAGGCGATACCCATATATAGGAACGAGGATTTTCACCAAAGCAAATATAGTTTATGATATAGCATTTTTTTTTTTATACTATAGAGGACAAAAGCCAGGCGATACCTGGAATATGCACCCAGAATAGGCTAGTAAAACACAAAGACCGCTGGTACTCGTATAGATACCGGTACTAGGCATACAGTTTTCGCACATTCAGACACTTTAGTTTAGTATAGAAAGCCCAAAATGGAAACGGGAAGAAAAAAAGAAAAAAGGTCTTCGCACATATCGTACTTGCACCAAAGTGGCAACCAGCAAAGAAAAACCCCGAAAATTGGTGAGGTCGCAGAGTATCATGTTGCCTTCATTATTAGATATTAAGAATACAGAGCAAGTGTTGGAATGTTGGCATATTCACTTCTACCGGTATTCAGAAGCAACAAGAGTTTATCGATACAAGTAGAGATTGATAAAGTCTAACGAGCGAAGAAATACATAGAATAATATAGGAAAGATAGATAATGGATAGAAAAGAACTGTGACATGTATTGTTCTTTGTAGACAGTCGGTGAAAAACAGAGAGACATAGATGGAAAAGTATCACTATGAAATATAAGAGATCCTCCGTAGTGCTAAATCTCCAAAAATATCTAATCAAAATGCAGTTATACACCCCCAGTGTCAACTGGAAACCTGTTCCATCTCTAAATGTCCCTTGTTTGTACCAAGTCAAACATGTATACGAGTTTTCCAAGCACCGAGGGATCCCAATAATAGTGCCAAAACACTAGGTCCAGCCGTAGTATGTTTCGACATTAGATAAGGGCGGTTCATCACGCCCTGACACCCTCAATACCTCACGAATGCTCTCCCCGGGGGTGTCAGCACTACCTTCTCATAATCCTTACCACAACCTTGGCCTTAACCTGTGTTGCGTTTTGTTTAGAGCTAATGTGCAATCCTCGTAATAGTACTATTGAAAGCTTCCCCTGGGCCCCATGGCGCACAATGGTGCCTGATAAGAGCATTGGCGGCGATCACGATTGAAGGAACAGATACCATCTCAAGAACTGATAAGATTTACGAAAACCGTTGTAACGCATTAAGTTGATACTAGTATCATACCCGTACGGCGGGAGCGAAAGATTAAATTGCGAGAGGTTGTATCAGGGGGAGCCGGCGGGAAAACATACACAGGAGAAATCAGCTATGGGCACAGTTTTAAACAAGGGGGGATAGATGCAAGAAGAAATACAAAAAGATTACTAACAAAACGAGTGGGGGAGTTTACTAAGCGTCTGCTGTACTCGGGGAGAGTGAGCCCGCGATAAATGCCGTATCACCAGATGCGAGTGATAATAGATGACGCCGCGATAGCACCTGCTGCCTGCCGGGTTGAACCTATCAATCGTATAAGTAGAGCTGTCTCGAGCCTAACCTGGAGATTATGCCAAACGCCATCCTGTGCATGCCGGGTAGCAGTGATTGGAAGCTCTTTCGTCCTCCATGACAGTAGTCCTATCATACGGCACTCTGCAAATCATCAATGCTCGGCGATAGACTCCTCCAGAAGACTTATGATGCCCAGCTTGAAAGTCGGGTGCAATGCGGTAAACGAGATTACCATAAGTCATCAACATTGTATCATAACACTCTTTTGTCGTACGCATGTCAATTTATGGGCATCTGATGGCCGTCAGCCGTACATCTCTCATCCGTAAAACCTCCAATTCCTACCTTTCTCTCGGCCAAACTACTTTTTTTTATTTTTCATCGGTGAGATCCCGCCTGTGATTGCCCCTACTAAGACTGGATTTTGCCGCTATCTGTCGGTGATCGCGATACATCATTTCCCTTCTCTCGAAAATATCTGCCCTCTATAATGCATTCAATTTTCAACAATACGACATGGCAAGGCACAATCCCTCTCCACCTACGATCTCCCGGACCTCTCCCATAATGCTGGCTCTACTACACGATACCCTCAGGATGGTCAAAGCTTGGTGATGGTTTTCCCACGTATGCTCGTAAATAGTGTGTAGCGTGCGCCATTCTATCCCAGCCTCTCCCGAATAGCGGAAATGATCTTAAGACGGAAATTTTTGGTTGACGGTTGAATCGGTTTGCTTCGGATGTTTGCGCGTGGGATGTGGGGTTCACCGTAGGGGAACAATTTGGACGCCCACTCGGGTTCGAGGTTCAGATCCACACCAGCGACTTGTATTGGCTTTATCTAAACACAAGTCTGTTTCGAAAGCATATATTATCCGATCCAAACTGTTTAAAACACCAGTCCGTGGGCCGTGGCTCCTATATCATTCTACTCGTATCCTCGTGCTATAATAAAGTGAATGGTCGAGTACGATCGCTCACACGTCAATCCCGCCAACGACTAAATCCCACAGGCCCCGCTCACCTTCTTTAAAACAAAATAAAACCCGATAGCAATAGTAATTACAAATTCAAACCCATTAGGACATAACCCTAACCATCTATAGATCGGCTTCCTCGGTTTAAGACTATTTATTAGCACCCCAAATAATGATAGGACTCCAACCCCAGCCCACTTTTCCAACCCCAGCCTGCCACTCCTTGGCCGACAGTCCCCTAGCATCGTTCCCCCTCCATGTCGTAACATGGTATAAGCCGACTTTGAGCCCTCGCTGATTCGGCAGCTCGACCTCAACTTGATATCGTCCTCGCCCGTCGCTGTCCATTAACATCCAATTCTCATCGCTGAACTCGCCTACGACTAGGAAGAGCACCCATTCTTCTTTCCGGGACATGTGTTCGCATGGAAGGCCAAGGGAGAATGAAGTTCTCCTCCCGGCAAAGGTGTCAATGTTATTGACGGGAGGCTGTACTGCTTTCTCCGAGAACCCAAATTCTTCTCCAAAGGGTAAGTAACGTAGTGGCTCGGGCTCTTTCTGGTCGGGTGTCATGTATTCTTCCCAGTCTATTGTCCTTCCGTCTTCTCTGCACTGCCAACTTGAATCCTCCGGAAAATGACTTCTGCCGAAGGCGTTAGGGGGGTTTATAAAGTGTTCTGGTGCTAAGCGCTTATTGTAACCGGGATTTGGGGGGCCACTGATGGAGCCTGATCCCCAACAGCAGTCAATTAGATGCCAACCCCAATCCATTTTTATTGCATTCCAGGCATGATTCCCTTCATAGGGCTCTCCAGGGCTAAACCCGTAGCCCTTTCCATGACCCGAAACCACCTTTGATTCCAACCCAACATGGGTAGCAAGCTTATTGAACAATCCAGCATATCCGGCGCACACGGCTGTTCCACTCTGGAGCACTGCCTCGGGATCCTGGGGTGCCATTTTACCACTGAGGAAGCCATGAACGTCGTAGGAAACATTGTGGTGTAACCACGTAAATATTGCCCTAGACCTATCCAGCGTGCTGGAGAAAGGTGCCGTTAAGCCGACCGCTAGCTGCTGCAACGATCCCACACGAATCCTCTCGAATTGGGGTAGTGACGCGTGCTTATCCGGCCCTGAAAAGTCGTAACATGTAAGGCACGGCCTAGCAGGTGAGAGGCTAGAACTCAGGGCCGGGCGGGTCGAGAGGGGTACTGGCGGTGGGCGGGTCGACCTGGGGATTGGTGGTGGGTCATGAGAGATGATAGGTTCCGCATAAGATTCGGCGGGATGTTTCGGTCGGTTTGGGAGAGGAGGTATAGAATTTGAGGGTTGTGGAGGCAACCGCCGAGAGATTGGTCGGGGCTGTTCCTGGTTCTGTGCTGGGCTTGTAATAACCCTCGAAGGGAGTGGTGGACCCCGGGGAGGAGGTGGTAAGCTTCGTGGGGGAAGCACGGGGGCTGTCTTCGGCCTTGTCGGAAGCGAGGGCGGGGTTTTTTTCAACTGTTCGGGGACCTTTGGCTTCTTTGCAAACTGTACAAGTAGAGATTCCTTCCCATTGTAAACCGGTGGGAGTGACCTCCCCACGGGGTTAGACCCAATACTGGAGATGCTGCTTCCATCCGAACCAGAACTCGAACTACTGCAGCTGGCCAATGATGAACGACTCATCTTTCTCGCCGGGAGTGGAGGTGGGACTCTCTTTGGGGGAGTAGGTGGGGGTGCAGACGGTCCCGCTCTTGCATGTGGTGTGGGGGCATCGCGCCCAATCTGATTCAGCTGCAGCATGACCATCCGCTCGCGTATCGAGCCGCCGCCAGTCGATTCAATAGAAGAATCCATCAGTCGTACGATCAATCTTCCTAGCAGCTTTTTCAAGAAATCCGTAGTAAGTTTTCTTGCCGAATTATATGTGGAGGGAGATCTTAACTGGTTTAAATCAATGGTTAAACGAATGAATTGGTGACTCTTCAGGCAAAGTCTAAGCCTCGTTGCTTGCACTTGAATGTCTGGTCGAGCGAGTTAGAGTCTAGGGAACTTATGTAGTTTGGCGTTGGTTTTGGAGGTCCAAAGACCCCCGCTAGAAGAGCACGATTCCTGCCAATAGTGAAGTATTAACCGAACTTTGCCCGATGAGAGAGTAGTAAGCGTTATGCCAAACGAGAGTTGAACCCACCGGTCAGCCTAGGCAGCCTTCGAGAGGGATTTGAGGGCCCAAGGATGTGGGAATGGGAAGTTAGGGAAGAGGAGGGGAGTGTTTGGAGGGTACTGTAAATCTGGAAGTTTGCGATGGCACCTCGGGAGAGATCCCTTGTCCCTCATTCTGCGCATCGAGCCTCAACGGGATACGGTATCCCACTTGCTCGCTTTAGTGTCCCAGCTGAGTCAGCAAGTGAAGAATGGGCCATTTCACTTCCATAAAAGCTGGAATATCAGTAATTAGTCCTCACACTGGACGTTGGAGTCTACTCTCTTAGTACCGGTATTATAAGGTCGGTTATATTTTTCTTTCTGAAATTTGCCTCAGCTGAGGGCTGAATGGCAGTCCCTTCATTGTGTTTTTCTCCCCCTAATTCAAAGGAGGAAATTCTGGACGCCTTAGCTTGATGCCCAATTATTCCTGTTTTTACGGTAAGGCAGTGTCATGCTTAAACATAATTCTAATCCTGCAGATAATGTTTCATAGTATCTGGAGGCAGGTTGTTTGCACCGCAGTAGAGCCCTATGAGTAGATAAGGCCCGAGAACATAGTTTTACGGCCCAGCTTGCATTGCCTTCGTACCGCACCACAGCACACCATCATCATCCCTCTCATAACGAGGACGGGGGAAGACTTTGACATAATATACGGGAGCAGATAGTGCTATTAGTCAACCTACTCACTAAGCTCACGCATCCACCCAAAGGGCAGAAGAGGCCCGAAGCAGTCCCAAACTGTCTATTCCATCCGGAGTTCGTTCCTGTGCGGCCACCGGTATATAGTACGGAGGTGCGGCGTCTAAATTTTGTAGGTTCTACAAACGAGGACTGCCACCCTCACCCTCTGCGTAACCTACAAAACTTATACGCTGTACCTTTGTAGGGAGAGGGAAGGGGGTAACTCTCTTTATCCAGTATAAATCCCTCTAATGAAGCTGTAGTGGCGCCTCACTGTCTGGAAACTCACAAAACCGGATTCCTTGCTAAAACCATGGGGATTTTATTCAGCGCACGTTATTGAGCCGGACACCAAGGTAAAGTTTTGCCGATCCGTATGATATTTGAGCGCACCTTACCCCCGCTCTCATACAATCTTATTCCGTCAAATCGTATTCCTGCGGTAGAGCTAGAAGCACTACTCATAAGAAGGAGTAGAAGTACAAACAATGGAAAGGAGGGTTGGGGGCGTGTTGGTCTGATAGAAACATAAGGTGCGGCTTTTTCTTACGTTTCGTCTCCCAAATCAAGGTGAAAAATCACCAATAATGTTCTGAGCGGAAGTGCTTTGGAGGACCGACGGCTCAAAATGGTTTAAAGCGCAGACCGGAGAAAAGGATTGTGGGGCCTAGCTGGACCGTTTAAAATGGAAGTCGTCAATACTCTAGTACCGTAGATGCAATCTGGGTTCCTTCGCCCTAAGTATCGCCAACTTTCTTCTCCCCGCTGTGCCGAATGGTGTTCCCGGCTTTTGGGCATCCCTGATAATGAGGTGCGATTGTATACAGGTATACGAGGGGGGGGGGGGGACTAGTGATTGACCAAGATAAGAACTATTGGCCATTTTTCAAAGTTGGTGTTGATTGATTGTTATGAGGGAATTGCACGCAATATGTAGAAGCGGTGACGAGACGCTGTTCCCTACCGCTTGAACCCTCGTTACTAATGTAAGCACCCGCCAACACCAAAGAACCAACCCATGAATCCAACCCTCCTATACTTCCTTATTCTTCCCCTCTTCCCCCCTTCCCACTCCTCACCTCTCGCCGAGCCTCAGGGAACCATGCCCAATACCCTATTCCTAAACGATTACGGATGTCCATGTCCAATCTCCCCCTCAAAAAGGTGTTTGAACGATTGAAATTTCGTCTTTCGCGATCGACTGTACTGCCAGTAGCTTTTTGCCAGAGGAGCGGACCAACCTTCCGTACTATCTTTAACCCGCTCTACCTCTTACCGTATTAGGTTCCATCCGTCAAAAAGAAATCGAAGCAGCAGAATCCTTCCTTGCGCGAGCCCCGCGCTATCACCGCGGGGTTGCTGTTGTCCGGCTTTTGAAGGCCCTGCAGATTCTGCAGCTCAATACGAGCAAATACCGGCTTATCTCTGCTCTCTTTCTGCCTAGGAGTTTATTCGTGAGCAGCTGGAAGCGAACCAATTTGTTTTCCCGTAATAATATTATGCAGTTTTTTATCTTCTGTCATACCCACATGCGGTGGTTCATCATCATCAAACTTTTTTCAACTGGTTCGACACCCTGGTGGCTAGGTGGTTAGCCCCCAAGGTTCCCGCCCTCCCTCCTTTTCTATCGCACCACAAAACACTCTCAATTACTCCCCACTCCCCACTGTTTGCTCCCGCTAATCTTCGTCGGAATCCCCCACAGAGTACCTTTTTTATCAGCCTTCGCCCTGAGGCCCCGGTATCTCCTAGCGATCTTTTTCATAAAGGGCCTCCATTCCCCCCCTTTGGTCCACAGACATGCAATGTCTGTTTGCCTCATTATAACCAATGCCTACCGCTCTCCCGTTGGCCCCCAATGCTACAGAATACCGACTCCTACACAGATGGTCAGGACGCTAATAGGCAGATTTCACATTGTGCTCGACATATTAAACAGGATACGAGCCTACATGTTACACTTGGTGTTCGACATCTTGAGCATAGGCTCCGCCCATTCATTCTCTCTCCTGCGCCACTTCGTGGAATCCAACAAGACCAACGCCATCCGATGCCGATACAATACCGGTACTTCCACTCCACATATTCATCATCCATTCCGGAAACTGCCCGAGCATCGCCTCGAACAGAGTGATCTAAGTTGCCTTCGGACAATGAAGCGTACCCCAGTCGCCAGGTTGAAGCTGCATTCCTTCCGGTGGCAACGCATCAAGAATGTCAAAACCCTAATCCTCCGGTGTCTTGGGGCATTGGGGCAGCTCGTTCGACTTCAATACTCTTGCCTGGACATTTGATGTTTTTGCTCACCTCAAGCATTGACCGCTATTACTGGACGTTACGTAACACCTTAACAAGGTATCGAGGGTGTCAATAACAGGTTCTATACTCCTCTGGCAATTGGTGTCGAAAGAAAAGTGATTTAAGTTGCTATATTTGACTAACAAACAAAAACAGAACTAATCCGGCCGGATATAAAAATAAAAATTGAAAAGAAATCCCCGACTGATAACTCCACACCCATGCTCCGAACCGCTCATCCACCCTCGAAATACTAGCGTTGCCCAAGTCGAAGGCCTAACGGCAAAGGAGTTCGTGCACATAACGTTCTCGGGGAGGAGATTTAGTGCTATGGATCAGCTGTCAGCCAAACTCAACAGTTTAGGGTGGAAGAGAGGGGGCTGACGTTGCAGGATCCGCATCCTGAGCAAGATCCGCCGCAGTTACCGGAGCAGCAGGTAGTACATCCACAGCCACCCATGTTGATGTTTGTTTGGTAAAAAGGGAGGGGTTTAAAAGGCTAGTTTGATTGTTTGGAAGTTGTAGGTATGTAGCGAAGTTGAAGGCTTTGTTGCTGGTGGAGAGATGTGGTGTTGGGGGAAACGGATGCCCTTTTATACCCCACCCGACTCTGCACAAGGCACCATACGGCTGTAATCCGTGATCCCCGGAAGCGCCAGAAGATAGGATGGTGGTCACAATTGCGTCCCTGGGTTTTCGTGGGGTTTTGGTGTGGATGGTTTAATAATTTGGAACAGGTCCGAATATCCCCGTTTGTCTGGGCGCGGCCTACGAGTACCGACTGGCCTCATGGTGGGGTGGGGGGGGCTGGTGCACCACCTCGTGGGGTGAGCGGGGTAGAGACGTTGATCTGTTTTGGGATTTGTCTACAATACGATGCACACATAATTCGAAGATCACAGCCTACCGATAAGCAGAGATTGGACGGTAATGGCTGCCTAGCTTTTAGGTTGCAACAAGGGTATGGAAGGGCTGCGGTGTTTTGAATTCCACTGCCCATGTTACCGGCGATGAAAGTGTTTGAAATTTTGCATAGAAACACTTGGAATAGACCATGTCTGAAATAACTTTAGGCTCTCTTATCGCGGGCACGACAGGACCAAGGCGGGGTGGATGAATTGTGTACAATAGAAAATTGTTTGAAATGGGAAGTGGATTTGCCCTACTAACAATCGATCATAACCGGAGGTCTTTGTGCGAAGGCATAACATATCTGCCCTTGTTGAGCATACTGGAAGACTCGGATTTTCTATTCATAGTTTCAAGGTTTTTTTACAATCAAATTTTCGACTCAGAATCGTGTTCCCCACAAAACTGGAGATAATGGGGTACGGGCGAGCTGCCCGAAGCTACCAGCGCTTAAATTAGGAGGAATACTCGGGATCCAGGGGGGGTCAGCACCTTCTACTAGAGCAACATGTTCGTTACCAGACATTATGAATCCAAACATTTAAGTCGGAACTTGGTATAGTCTATGGCTCAGGTGTGCGAAGACAACTTGCCATACAGGCTTTTACCCCCCTTATGGTCGGGTTCATTCCGCCTAATACTTGAGGGGGTGGGGTCTAGTGTCAAAGCGAGGATAAACCATTCGCCAGACGAGAGAAACCAAATGACCACCAGACAGCGAACTGGGACGCCAGCCCTTGACGCTAAGCAAACAGGTTTCAAACAAAAGAAAAAAAGCAAGAAAAAAGGACTCAGTCTGTCTAGTGTGGGGGGAAGGAAAGAAGGAGATCAGCCTCAGTCAACTAACGAGATACAACATCATACTACGCTACAAGTGCCATGCTCCAACAATCGTCCCAGCATCGTGCAACCGATAATTACTCACCTCCAGCATACCGGTAATTCGCCAGAGACGAGAGTGAAAACAAGCAGTCGGAAGTGGGGAGCTGGCTCGAGCAAGATTCCGCTTCATCGTGCACATTGGGCAAGGAGTACGAGTGCCGATACCGGTAGTTGCAGAAATCTCTTCACCTCGGGCGCCAGAGTCAACTTCGCGCGGGATAATGCCGCAATAGAGGTACGAGTAAACAAAGTTGATATTGTAAGAACTGCTAGCCCCACCAAAGTAAAATCTCAAACCCTACCATGTCACCAGAAGACCAACGATTTGGTTTCGTTGTCCCAACTCCTTGCATGGGCCTGGGCTAGTACGGATCTAGTCTCTATCCTACTGTACCCCTACAATGCCTAACTTTCCACTCGAGCAGCCATGTAAAATGCATCAGCGGAGACTGGAAGGAGCGCACACCAATGTTTCCCTTAGCATAGATGTTCGGGGATAATGTGCACGATGGAACGAAAACTCGCTACCGGGAGAGGAGCACTCGAGAGCGGGCACTGTACCGTGCTAGAGTACTATTAAAATGTAGTCGTCCGACAGGCGAGGATAAGTGGGTGGGGAAGGAGGGTTGTGCCGTGGGGCTGCAATTATCCGGGATGGGAGACAATAGAGTGTCACAACATTTAAGCCCGGGTTTGGTGAAGGCAGATGTGCAGGTGCTGTGGTCTCCATACAAATGTACCGCCTAGCATAGTACTGCATGCAGGCTTTTGGTCAAATCATTGGGAAGCCTTTGGGATGATGTATCCGCGCGTGGTACCTGTGCTGTACTCTATAGTGCGTATCAATGACCTAACAAGCTTCATCACAGGTCAATATAATAGACAGTTCCCTATCATCGGTAAATCGGCACATCCGAAGAAACTCCATGTTCCTAATAATAGTGATAATAATAATAATAATAATAATAATAATAATCATAATAATACTTACTCGAGTACTCAAGTACGAGCACTCGAGCACACGTGTACTGCACCACGGGTGTGTGCGTGGTTTGCCGGTGCCCACCTTGAGAGATCAATCATTCTGTGGGTGTCGCCAATAGATAGAATTTAACCGCCAAGGAAGAACGCTCACGGGATTTGGTGCAAAGTGGCCGGTTGTTAAACCCTATTTATTGCTACCCAGATTCACGTGACAATTATATCTCGACCGCACTTATCTTGCAATAGATGATACCCTATCCATGGGGCGGGGCAGAAGGGGAGGGGCTCACGATAGGAAAGTTGTCATCTAAAATCGTGAATACACATCGCCGCCCCGCGTACAGTACTCCAGGGGCAACTTGTTCAAAGTCGAGAAAGTGGAAAACTCACTTTGCTGTCGCACGTAAATTTGGCACATAGAGAGAAACAGTCAACTTGCCACTAGATCTGTTTCAACCTCCAAAGTTTACCTCGTGTGCCTTGGTGCGTTCAAATATTCTACCTAAAACATGTGGGCACCATTGGCTGACACCATTACTCGAGTGAGCAGCATAGTGCAACTTCCCATGTAGGTTAGCCGCGAGGGCCCCCACGACGAGTGGGTTGCACAGTCCGATACCTTGTACAGTATCAAAACAAATTTCACATCCCGAACCTGTGGGAAGAAAAACGGTTCATCACGCTCAAGAAAAAAAATCTCTTGCCAGTTGGAGTCCAACTCAGGGTCTCGTAGCGAAGGCGGAGGGGACGGTACTTGTAATAGACTCAAGCCACCAACAAGGCCAGAATAGGGATTTTTACAGGCTCCAGAGTTTCAGAATTCCACAGGCGTCATTTTTTTTTGCTTTTGAAAGCCTCGGTGACATCAAATTGGCTCTTTCTGGTTTGGCAGGTGCCTCAATCTACCCCCCCCCCGGTCTCTCCCTCACTCTTCACTCTTAGAACCTGAGTGGAGCTCAACCGACGAGGGTTTTTCTAATCGCACTTGTAGGTTATAATACTCGTAGCTTCTGTGCCGTATTCGGGTACCGGTGTGGCTAGGTAGATGATCGGCGGAGATAAATACTTGTACTCGTATCTCAATATCTCGAGATCGGGGGAGGTCAGGTGGGTGCTCTACTCGAACATTGGGCGGCTACCGTGGTGTGATGGGTGTACGAGTAGTGCTCGACTGGGTTCACGGGTTGAGTAGGGCGGGTTGAAGGACGAAGGAGGTGGGGAGAGTGAGGGGTTCAGCTACCGGTACTCGAGTACTCGAGTAGGGAAAGGTACCGCGGTACCGGCACTATAATAGGGAGGTGGAATCCCGGCAGGAACTTGATGTCCACTACCCTATCATGTGGTCGGGGGAAACCGGCCCGTCAGCCCAGTGTGCGATAGGTTTAGTTTGACAGGTTAACATTGATTCAATTCAATTCGGTAGCCACCGGAGAGCAGCCAATTAGGCTTTAAATGAATCGCAAAGTACTGGCCCAGTACGGTACTCGTAGAGGCGTACTGCGCCGATACTGGTTAGCGAGATCAAACACCCCCACTGGGCTGATCGCGTGTTCTAGCACAGAGAATCGCTAATCCTTCTCAGGAGCTTCTGTCTCTGATCCCAGAGATTGCAGGGCTGGCCGAGAGTGTGAGTTGTCACAGTGAAGTACCGGTAGAAGGGATGGAATGAAGTACAAGTACCCAGTGCTAGTGCCGTATTACTGCCGTGCTCCAGTGCCGAACGCCAAGGACGCCCATTGTTGCTGTTACAAAAAAGTAGCGCATTGGCCTAAATTTGTACTCGAATGTGTTCACCTCTTTCAAGATGCCCCTCTTATTGTCGCCCTCAACAAATACTCGCTCCATCAAAAAAAAGTTCATAGGATTGAAGAGGAGCCAATATTAAGTAGGTCTATGGTTTTCCGCGAAAACTTTGTTGGGGCAGTCCGTTGTCAGACCCGGCTACGGCGAGGGCCAATTCAGTCCGGAGGTCCAGTGATAGTTTGCAGGCACAGTATATAATACAGTACTCGGGTAATCTATCCTGCCGACTTAGTAGCAAATATCCCCACCTGAGCATTGCGGGAGGAGCATATCACAGTATCCTATTCAGCGTTCAAAGGCCCGACAGCATACACCCAAACTATACGATACCGGTACCTCAAATATGGACGACTTATTGTGACAACTTCACCTTACCTGGCCGCACATCGCCACATAAAAATTTTACATAAAGCCAAGGGCACACACACTCTAGGGCGCAGAGATATATTATGGAACTCGGTCTTCTCTGCGAGTGCCCACCGTGTGGGGGAAGGGAAGGTCCGCCATCACTTGGTACAATTAGGTGCGGTGGGCATTGAGTAAGTACAAGTATAATACTCGTTGGTATTATACAACCAGCGCCTGTGCTGTTGAGCTCTACAGCTCCAATAGCATTGCAGAGATGATCATGGAGGGTGAGTACAGCATCTTACTGTATCGTATGCCCCGGTACTGTACTACCGGTACTCGAGTAGAGATGTACTCGTAGATTGATACTAGCAGACACAGTATCTAACGCATGAAATAGTGAGAGAAATAAGCGGGGGATTATGCTCCGCACAACCCCGCAAAGTATTGGTTTCTATTTGAATCATAATCGCGATCGGGTGTATTACGTTTTGTTTTTTTCTTTTCTTTCGATCGATTCTACACTGATATCAAGTTTGGATTCTGTGTATGATGTGATACTGGTCCTCGGGAGTGTAATATGTATTTAGTAAATACCGGTATCCGGAAGGAGACCCATCCCTTCGACCGACCCCTTGCTTTCATAGAGAATCGTAGAGTGGAGTAGGGATCTCGGCTGGGGTTTTCCTCTCTTTTTTTTCTTTCAAACGTTTACTAATGTTTGCACTTTCGAGCGTTCTGGATGGTAGGTAATTTACTCCACCGCTGTACTACCGTACCTGCACTCGAGCACTCGTACTCGAGTATACGAAAATGGACGCGCGATAGGTATCTCCGGCGTGGTCCCGCCAAGGATAATTCGTGGGGTGAAGCTTCCTGGCGCTGGGGCATTGGTTGATAACCGTGACGGAGGTTTCCAGAACTACGAGTTCGAGTGAAACTGCGGGTATCACAGTTACGCCTCGCTAACCCAGAGGGTCAAAGCACGAAGAATCTTTCTGGCGAGCGATCTAGGACAACCGCTTGGGGTTTTGGTTCAAAGAAATTCGGAAAATAGAGATTCATTGGAGGACAGGGAGGTATCCGGACTACCGAGATTCGGGGAAGCGGGATGACTGTACGAGTACTGTACGAGTACTAGCCTGCACCTCGCAAGTTGAAACTACCGTAATTCTGGTACTAGTAAAGCACATAGCGATCATGCCTACAGTACTAGTGAGAGGGGTGCAGTACGGGATTCGAGTTGAGTACTCGAGCACCGCACTGCAATAGTACTAGTACAGAATTGCCGTGCAGTGGGGGACTTGGCCAAAATTGGGGCGTTGTACAAGTACAGTATTCAAACATACAAAAGGCAAGGCTTGGCGCATTCCCTGAATGATCTTGTGTAAAAGTCAGGTGAGCACTCTGCCACTCTGGCCGCCTCGCGATCTAGCCAGTACTCGAGTAGATGCAGAAACAAACCAGGACAAATTCTATGAGAGCTTCCGCTCGATGGTCGATTATATCACCCGTTGCCCGCATGTCCACGGCACCGCTTTACTGTACGAAGTGCCAAAAACGGTGAGCAGAATGATATGTAACAACCCAAACCTGCTACTTCAAGTCCCCTATTCAACACACTCTGAGGCTGCAAAATAATTGGTGAAATTGGTGATATGATCCAAAATCCTTTCAAATATCTCCCCGAGTCCCCACAGGTTATTGGGGGATTGTTGTCTACTTTGGCGCGTGATATTATAAAGTTGAAGTTTGAAAAAAAAGAACACCGAGCTAAGTCATTTACAATATTATACGCTAACGAGTAACAAATTGTTGGAGAAAGCGCCAAGAACAGAGTACAGCTACAGTACTTGGCAGAAGCGCTCGTGATCTGAGGCCTGTTTATTTGCGATTGCGCAATCGGGGCTGGGGCAGCGGGGAAGCTAGTGGGACTGAGGGGTTGCATCGAGCATTATCAGAGATCAATCCTCAAGAACGGTTAGGGGTGGGACCTATGAGAATGGTAAGGTAAAAGAACGCTAATTAAATAGAAAAAAATGTGAATCAAAGGAACTAACTCCAGTTACAGCCTGTTGCCCAGGATGGTGAAAATCCCGAGTGGGCTATCTGGGACACCAAAGCATCCGAGGGAGTAAAATGGTTGATAAAACGAGCTTTAAAAAAATTAAGAATCAAACTAACATATTATTATTGGACGGTAACTAACAACTATTCTGCATAAGGTCTAAATGAAGGGTAGAGCGAGAAATAGGAGGCACAAGGAATGAGCTGAAAATTTCAATACCCTAGATAGTCTAATGGTATGTATACTTGATATATAAACCCTCCCCGATATGCCATATGCAAAGCCCCCACACACGGCTGAACAGTACAGTATATCGCAGGACCTCAGTCTAACATCTTTGTGAAAACACTCCTCTGCTGTCGATAATAAAAATAAATATGTGAAATCAATGCCTTTCAGCTTTGAACAAACATAAGCAACGTCCGCACGCATCTCTCAGTAACAGGACATTCACGGCACCCGATAATATGAGGGAGTGGGGTATACCCCCAAGCATCTTTGACAGGTCCGGGAGAATCATCCACAACAGCCAGGACCCCGGGAGAGCAAAACCTAGGACAACGGGGTACGGCTAAAATTGTGCGGTGTTGCTAATGGCTAAGAAGAGTGTATGGGGTGAGGAATATCCTCAAGTGATAGCGGCTCACAAGCCTGCGCAAGGGGACCTCCAACTGTAGTCTAAGGCCACAAAATAATTCGAGCAACTGGTACAATGTTCTGGAAGGAATATCGTAGAAAAATTCAGTTCTCGTGCCTTTCCGGGCGCCAGTTATTTCTCCCTTTGAATGTGTCGAGCAACAGGGGGTGTGATGGCAGTGGAAAGGCTGACCGTAGCGGGAAATGAAGACGAGACCTTGTGTGGAGATAGAGAGGAGAGTGGAGTTGTATTGGTGTTGGTTCTAGCTAAGAGAAAGAAAAGAAAACATGATTGAGTAGTACATCCCATCAAGCCCTAATTCGTGCCTCTCAGCCACCCCGAAACATAAACTCCAAGTACCTTTAACAACAGTAAAAAACACATAATGAGACTAGCAAGAGCGAAGACTACCTACAACATTGGAGTTCTTGGGTTTTCCCGCTTACCGGTCCAGCACTGAACACTGACCGATGAAAACTCATCAGCAGTAGCAGCATAGCGGTTATAGAAAAGCATTCGGATTTACTCTTCTAGTGGCTTATGTCTTCTAGGCAATGGATGGATGAAGGAATCCCGGAAAGTGAGAAGAAAAGTAAGGAAAGGCAAAATAGAAAGTAAACTCTAAATCTCAAGGCCAAAAACCGTCCAGACAACAAATCAAACATTTGCTGTTCCCGCAACCTCCACTTTGAGTCCAACGCCAGAAGGGCAGATATCTGTAACAGCCTGCAGATTGGCTATTGACCTGCCGCTGTACTCGTATAGGTTTTCATTTTGGCGAGTGACTACTCATGCAAAACCATCTCTACAATCGACCCAGGCCAGAGGCGTTAAGGCTTGAGAGTTTGTATAGCGGCCCATGCAATAAAGGTATTGCCGGAAACTCCCGCGTAAACAGATTTCCATTTTAGGCCCCTCTCTTGCTGTGTTCTTGATGTCATTTTTTTCTATCATCGCGGATCAGGTTTATGTTAAGCGGTTATTTTATATTGGCCGCCTATCTCTACCTTCCGGGTTTTTGCGGCTCCTCTACTGTGAATGATCGCTTCTTGAGGGTGGAACTATTTGGATTTTTATTCCGGGGTTTGCTAGAGCAGTGGCGGTGGCTCGAGTTGCAGAGGGGGGCAGGGCGGCTTCCGGGAATATAGGGTTAGGGTCCAACGATGACAGACTTATATTTCTGGCCAACTAGTGCATATCACGAGCCAATCCGAGTCGAGCCTGACCACGGGCTCGAGCTGGCTCGGCTGATGAGCAAAGAAAATCGAGCCTGGCAGATATAAGCTCGTGGGGGAAAGCTCGAGCTAGCTCGAGCCTGAATCTGTTAGTTGATACAGGATATCACATGCTAGAAGGTAGAACTTGAAGGTCTAGGGAGAAAGACTAGTAGATTTGAGTGGAGAATAAAACGCTTTAGGCGTTAGCTAAAGAAAAAAAATAGAATTAAGTGCGAGTTGAATGTTCACAGAAGAGTTTATCCCACCTCTCGTAAACCCAGTAAATCGTAAATCGTGCGGGCCATACGGAGGTACAGCCGGTAAGTTTTGTATATTTTACTAGCAGCGAGGGTTGCACTAACAGGGTAAGGGCAGTGAATTAGGTATAGCGCCCTGTGGCAAGTCTTGGAAAGCAAGCAGAGTCTCGAATAATTTGACTCTACCCAAGTACAACACAACTGGCAATAAAGGCGTCCTCTGCTGCCACTTCGTGGAGACCGATACTTATATCCATTTCTCTTTATGAATACCTCCCTTCAAAACACTCCAGCCAACAAAAGAAAAACAAGATCCACCAAGATGTCAACTGTTCACCATCTTCAAGTTCTCTCTCTGGGCCCCTTCCCCCCCCCTCCAGCCAACAAAAGAAAGCCAAGAACTAGAAAGACATCAATCAATTATCTGGTATCTCCACTCCTCCTTCAAGTTTCCCCCTCCCAAGTCACCGAATGAGGAATGGGAAACTGTTGGTTGTCTTCGCTCCTCCTCTCTCTCCCGGTTGGTGAACAAGAAGGGATGACTCAGAGATCTAGAAAGACATCAACTATCAGTTGTCTTTACTCCTCTCCATGCAGCAAACGGAAGTAAAATGGGATTTGGGAAGACATCAGTAGTCTGTTGTCTTTGCTACCGTGCCATGCCTCTTGGGCACAGATTTTTAAAACTTAGAAGAAAGACTTGGATATGTTAGCCATTGTGTTATTTAGGACTCAGTGGCCAATTTGGAGGAACGAAGTATGATCAGATTGCTTGAGCAATAGGTACCTTAAACATGGGCAAGGAAGAGACTCTAGCTCCACTTATTAGCTACCTGCTTAAGACTTGGACGAGTAGAGAACTTAGATACATTTCAATATTTTGTGAAAAGACCATTTGCATCAATCACAGCTTGACATCGTGCTGGCAGAGTTCCAATCAGTTCTCTGAACTCATGTGGTCTAACATTATCCCATGATTCCTTCACTGCACTCCACAATCTATCATATGTCATATTCTCTGGGAAATTATCCTGTAGATAATTTTTCATGATATGTCACACCCGCTCAATGGGATTCAGATCCGGTGAGAACGGAGGCCAGTAAATGACCTGAATGCCCCGTTCCTGCAACTCGGTAGTTGTATTCCCAGCTGCATGCCCTGGCGCTCCATCTTGCATTAGTTCCAAATAGATCCGGTTATGTCAGCACAGTTCAAGATATCTGTGAATGATAGGCACAGTATGTGCGCAATAGGTTTCTGAAATTATCGACCCCCAATCCTTTTCCCAAAAGATGTCTGGACCCTGTATATCTCCATGAAAACACCCCCACAACATCCATCCTTTTTTCCTTTGATGCATTTCAACGATACATGTAAGATCCCACTTCTCTCCTGGCCTTTGGGTAACCCAAGTCCGCGTATGTCTTCCCCGGGTAATCCATGTTTCATCCGTCCATAGAATTGAGTACCATTGATCCATGGTCCAGTTTACATGGTCATGAGCCCATTGGAGTCTAACCACTCGCTTATGTTCACTGATTGGTGGCTTCCTCATTGCAAGGTGGCAGCGGTGAAATCCTTCCTTAACTAATGCCGATCTGATTGCAGTCTTTCCTACACTAAGTTCCAACTGCTCAGCGAATTGTTGAAAAGAAAGAAGCTGATTCCGTGCAGATGAGCAAACATATGCTATCAGGTCCTTACTTTGGGCTTGGGAAAGAATTGGAAGATGGCCTGGTTGCTTAGTTGGAGTGGAAGGAAAGGTACATGCATACTGAATCTGAAAATATTTGTATCTATTGTACTAACTGTAACGGGGGCTCCCTGTGGGAAGATGGATCCCAAGGATGCGGCCGTACCGAAGCCTTCTTCGTACGCAAAGTGAAGAACAAATATGTAAGAGAGAAAACCTTAA
>QLOI01002595.1:0-24064 GCA_003313605.1 Tuber umbilicatum | reverse complement strand
TGGAGGCCGATGCAAAAGCAACCTGAGCAGCAGTGGCGCACTTGCCCGCCTTCCTAGACGAACTCGCAACCTGGGCCCAGCTATCGGACTTGGGCGGGACGGAGGAGGGGGCAATAGTGTAACGCGGAGGGGGAGCGGGGACAAAGTGCTGACTGATAGGAGTGGGAAACCGTTCCTTCTTGGGGATTTTAGAGGCTTCACCGCTGCCGGGGTTGACAGAGGCAAAGAAAATATCGGCCTCATGGGAATCGTTATTGTCTCTGGCGTAGGTTTCCGGGGAGCCGTACCACTGGCCAGAGACAAGGATCGGGAAATCGGCTGAAGGGACCGTGAGGTTGCCTTGGCGAGATAGGATGAGGAGAGGTTTCTTCTTGGGGAGTGGGGGAGGGGAAGGGACTGAGCCACTGGAGGCACGGGGGACGGGAGGGGGCCGTGCGGCCACGGAGGTGACTTTGGAAGACAGATCCCGAAAAGCAGCAGTGATCGAAGGGTCAGCCTGGGAGGCAGCTGGAATGGGAGGAGGAGCGTTGGCTTTCAAAAGGGCCATCTCCGACGTGAGGAGGTAAACTTTAGTGACCAGGGCGGCCAGAACTGGAAGGATGCGTCTTTCACCGTCGGAAAGATCATCGGAGGAGGAGGGAGGAGTGAACAGAGTGGGAAAGGTTGCAGGGTCAAGGGAAAGGGACTCCGCAGCCTCAGCAGCAGAGCGGCAGATGGACTGATCCTCGTGGGAGGGGGCGAGAACTGGAGTAGGGGCTCGAGAGCCGATAGGGTTGGACCTCAGGCTATTGCGAGGGGAAGCGGTGCGTTGGGGGCCTGGGCCAGGGGGGACAGGAGGGACAGGTTGGCCTGACATAGTGGGCATGGCAAACACTGAGAGCAGGGGGAGGAGAAAAAGTTATACCCAAGCGGGGTAAAGAGCGAGGCTGTGAGAAAAGTCTTCCGGCCAATGAGAGCTGGTCTTGGCAGAAAACTTGGTGTGGTTTTTTCAATCGCTGTGGTTGATGGATTATTGTTGTTTTGGACATATTTTTGTCCCCCAACTGTAGGTTTATGGAAATAATCTAGGGGCGGGTTGAAGGCGGATATCCTAATGGGGGTGCGGTACAGTACCCGAGAGGGAAAAAAGGATATCGTAGGCCGACATGAGTGGGTGAGCAAGTGGAGATGTCATAATAACTAGATGTTATGTATGTTATCATAATAGTTGTTTTGTTGGTTGCTGGTACTCGAGTACCGGTGGACTACCTACCGATAGTCTAGTACTCGTACTTGTACAAAAGTGTAAACGGTACACATAAGGTACTTGTATCATCATATGATAATAAGAGATTTTCCCGGTTGGCGCTTTTGGTTATCTCCACTTCTCATGCTCGAACATTACTGACAGAAAATTAAGTTGGCTGACTCATGAGAACCAGAACGATTGCCAATACCGGTACTCGAGTACCGGTGCAGTACCGGTACTGTACAGTACCGTATGGGTATGAATGTATGATAAGCTTCGACTATGTCTCAAAGTGCCACATGAGCCCCACGTTACTTTTAACCCCGCCACAAACCTACACAACTATCCTCTCCCCAATCTCTTAGACTACCCTCAAGCCATTCCACTCCCAGCTGCAACCCGCGCCTCCCCTGCAACCTAACCCACGCGACGTATTGATCAGCCCGTTTTCCGACCGGGGGTGCGGAGCTGTTAAGTTATTCTAGGCTTCCTACGCAAGCGTTCCAGGGGTCCTTCACCTTTACTTCCGCCCTCCTGACAGCACTGAGATCACAAAAAGAGGAACGACATCACCACCTTCACCACCACGCCATCATCTCCCACCATGGGCGAAATGTTGCGGGACTTGCCCAGTCCCACTGTGCTTCCTGGTACGTTTGCCGATTATTATTCAAAGCTTCTTCTTTTACCCCTTCGGGTTCGTTATTGAGTTCTGGGCCAAAGCCTAGCTGACCGCCTAATTTAATTTTCTCGGCGCAGGGAAATGTGCTCCCAGATTTTGGGCCGACTTGATAGTCTACAATCCTCTCAGGAAAGAACGTAATTTCTTACCAGACAGTCCTCCTCATTTTGATCCCCAACTCCATGCGTCATACGAACCGAATCACAAACATGTACTAGACATTATATCAGAGAAAAGCTACTACTTCAAGAACGAGGCAATCTCTATCGACCGGACATACAAAATCGCGGCCATTTGTCAAACATGTCGAATGCATTTTGACATTAAAGTTGAGTTTACGAAACTTGTCGAGTTTAATGCCGAGGTTGTCCTGTGCCCGAATAAGGGTAGCGAGAATCAATATCGATCTAACCTGCTACACCACTTCCGTTACGAGTCCAAAATATCATCGCCGGTGGATACCTCTCGCTACGACAAGAGGTCTCGGAAGAGATGGGTAGACAAGAGGGTTTTCTCATGCTCTTCTACTAATTGTCCCATAGTTATTACTATTACCACGCAGCCCGCCATGTTAAGACCGGACCTAATGGAATCGCTGCTTTCGGAGAAAAGGCGTGAGGCCAGAGTTAAAGATGCGGCGAGGATAAGTCCGAACGATGTTCCTCCGGATGTGGCTCCACAGACGCGATATCAAGTTCTTGAGACTCTATGTACCTATATCAAGAACCACAAAGCAGGTGACCAACGGTCAATCCCCACTGAGAACATCCGGTATCTATGTAATCTAGGTGAATGCGAAGAGGTCATGCGGTTGGCGCATTTTACCAAGTCTCCTGTAGGTTATCCCCTACTTGTAGGCCCTGACCTTTTAGTACTAAACTTGGCAGGATCATGACACGAGCGCTTGGATACCGGCTTCCACTGCTGAGCTAGGCGATCTTGGTTCGCAAGCGCAACAGGATCTTTGTGGGTTGCTGGAGGAGGTTACTATACTAATGGATGATGAGAAACGCAAGGGGGATGCTCCGGCAAAATGTTAGACTGTCAATCATGGCTCTATCTCGGAATGCTGACAAATTGTAATAGCTGTCCGTGTTCGTCAGAAAACCGAAAGAGCAGAGCTTGGAGCTAAATGGCTCCTTGGATTTCATAAATGTAGGTTGTCTAGTGGAATTTGGATAGTACAGTATGTTGGATGAACTTCTCACATTTTTACCTAGATGATACCGCAATTGGCTGGCACTTTGACCTTACAGCCCCAGAGCATCCGTAAGTGGAAGCCTTTTTATAACTGATGGTTGGCTAATTTGGCAATCAGTCACTATGCCGGCCTTGGTGCAGTTGGAGATATGTCGGACGACCTTGTAAATTGGGCATATGAGCGCCAACGAGCGTGTGATCCCGTCAACGCCCCATATTATTTCGAGTGCTTTGAAAGCATAGCCAAGGGCAGAAAGAGCGAGAGTCTCCAATACGAGGTTGTCCGACTGCGTTCTGAGGGGCAATTTTCTACGTCTGACCTGCAGAGTAGCTACAAGTTGCTCGGCGTGGATCCTGTTACGTCGGATGACGATTTGATTATTGGTGTGTTTAAGAGCCGATTGGCCGACGCCCCACGCCAGGAGGGACCAATGAGAGAGGACATGAGGATTATAGGTACCGCTAGGAGGAGTGAGAAGATACTTTCGTTTGCAAAACTTGGTGAGTGGAATATAGAATGGGAAATGTTCGGCTGAGGTGATATGTTCTCGAAGCGCCTGAAAGCCTGGAATGAAAATTCTCAATCACGGTCTTTGATCTAGCTAACAAGTGTAAATAGCTGTCAGAGATATAGCAGATGCCTACAAATGGCTCCGCGTCTTGGAAAGTAGTGAGGATCAATATATCCTCTCGGCATACAAAGTCCGGATTGAGGACAATCCCAGTGACGAAATCACTGCGAGGAATGCCTTGAAATTGATTGCAGAATATCGGCAAAGCAATATTCTGTATGGCTTCCTCGAAGGCAACCTCTATGAGACTCCACTGGAGATCAGCGCTGCCTACGGTCGCTTGGGGATCGATGATTACACTCTTAGTGAGGACTTGATAGTCAATGTTTTCGAGTTGAGAGTAAATGGCCCATTCCTTTAATATTCCTACTAGCTAATATTCTTCCAGAAGCAAGACACTCCTAGCCAGACACGAGACCTCCGAGCAGCGCTTAGAAGTATTGGCCAAAATCGAAATAGCATTAGGATTCAATCATACCTCGAGACTGGAAATGCTGATGGAATTACAAAAGGTTCCGCGGAGTCACCTGTCGGGCTTGAGAACATTGGAAATACTTGCTATCTGAATAGTTTGTTGCAATTTTACTTCACTGTAAAGCCGTTGCGCGAGATGATTCTCAATATCGAGCTATTCCAAGAAGAGGAAATCAATGATGAGGTAGCCGAGAGGAAGAGAGTGGGAGGCAGGAAAGTCTCGAAGAAAGAGATTGAGAGGGCCAAGAAATGTGAGCGATAACTTTTGATTGTGGGATATCATCAGCTGACGGTCTTATTTCTGTAGTTGTTGGCCATCTTCGCACCTTATTCCAGAATCTCATAACATCCCAGGCATCTTCCGTCACTCCAGAGCGGGATTTAGCGTACTTGACCCTTGTGAGTTCTAAAGATGAGGAGGAGGAGGAGCGACGAATCTCGGTGTCCTACGATGTACCGCTACCGCCTCCACCTGTTATTTACATCAACGATGAGGCGGATGATAAAATGGACCTTGACGAAAAGACTCCACCCCAACCCGAGACTGATGATACGACCAGCGAAGCCACATTGGTCAATGAGAGCGAAGACCTCCCACCACCATACCCTGGAACTGGGGAGGATTACGTGATGGTCTATCATGACGGAAAGCCAAACAGGGCCGATGACAAAGAAAATCTTCCTCCTCTCAAAGATATCACCGCAGGTGTTGTTGGTGCCCCGCGCTCCCCGCTTCGGGACGTTGATATGAACGAGTCGCAGTCGACAAGTAGCGCTGTTTCAAACAAGGCCGGCCCAACATACGGTCCGCTGACCCCACCTCCAGATATACCAAATATGCCGGATAGGCCACCTCCAATTCCCCCACGCCCGGCCAAACAGGGTCCCAAGACGGACACAAATCTTATGTTCGGACGCCAACAAGATGTCACAGAGTGCATTGGTAATGTTATGTTTCAGGTGGAAGCTGCCATTAAACCGGAATACGTTGATTCTGAGAATGGGGAACAGATGGATTTAGTGAAGAAGTAAGTCATATGGTTCTTAATCAGGCTTTACTAATGAGTTTTAGACTGTTTTACGGAAGGACCAAGCAAACCCTCTCATTCCCGAATTCTGCTGAGACTAGGACTAAAGAGGTATGAATAACCATCCCCTCCGGGGTGGGGTTTAAGGCTAACATATCGATAGGAATTGTTTTCTCACCTCCTTGTTGATGTTGCAGAAGGTGACCGAGATATTTACTCAGCCCTTGATAGCAGCTTCGATATTGAACAGGTTGATCTGGAAGGACGAGAGGCCAGACGTTTCTTGTCTATTAGCCATTTGCCGCCCATCTTGCAGATACAAGTTCAGAGAGTTCAATACGATCGGGCTAAGGCTTCTGCATACAAGTCAAATTCGCATTTGAAGTTCCCAGACACGATATACCTTGATAGGTACATGGAAACCGACGAGTCTGATCTGAAGGCAAAGCGGGAGGAGTCCTGGGTATGGAAGGAGGAGCTAAAGGCTCTGGAACAAAGATTGGTAGAGCTGACGAAGACTCCAGTGAGGATTCCTTGGTTGATATTATTAAACGATACTGACCGTATCCCTAGGCTGGGATCCGTGTCCCCAAGGCCCTCGAATACACTCACCACTGGCTTTCTGAGCTCAAATCTGACGTTGATGAGATAGAGGTCCAGCCGGCTCTCCTTAGGGAGCTCGAGCAGAGAGCGATCTCGATGCGCCAAGAGAGTGAATGTATGATTCCACCCAGGGGTGTTGAAATTTTTAAGACTGACATTGGTATGGTACGAAAGCGATCGAAGCTCGGATTCAAGAGCTTCAGTCTCGTATTGAGAATCAATTTACAGGCTCCTGTAACCAGGGCTATCGCATCCACTCAGTGTTCATACACAGAGGTAAGCATGCCCCTAAGAAGTTATATAGGCGTTGGCGCTCATTAAGGTAAATACTAGGATCCGCAAGCTTCGGCCACTACTGGATCTACATCTACGATTTCCAGCGAAAGCTCTTTCGCAAATATAACGACAGTTATGTGACTGAGGTGGCGGATCCCCGAGAGGTCTTTACTCACGGGGATATAAACCCCCCTACGCCTTATTTCCTTGGTATGTGTGTATCTACAGACCGGGCATGTAATTGCTTGAAAATTCACACGAACTGACTTACTGAATTTTCTACCCCTGCAGTCTTCGTAAAGGAGGACGAATCCCTAGATATCATGGAAGCCGTCCAGAGACAAATGGCCACCACCTAAATTTGAGTTTTAATAAAATGAGGCGTAATCCGGGGAGCGCTAAGGTCATGTTCATTCATTCAACCAATCAAGGGGAAATATTATTAGACAGTATCCAGTACCGTTTATTCGATAATGTACCATAAAGTCTTATTAAATATTTCTTGTTCTCCTTTTCCTTCCCCTTCTCCACCTCCCCCAAATACAGACTAACTACCACAAGTAGTTTGTGAAGCCCCTGATCAGCTAGGGGGAATTATCATGCCGTTCCTTCATTTGTTCGCTCAAATCTAATATTACTGTGACTCTTAACTATTAAATCTTGCCCTGTAGGGCAAGGGGGTTTCCTCCGACTATGTGTGCAATTCTTCTCGTGATTTATGCTGGATATTATCACGAGCGCTGGAAGCAAATATCGTAGCTTACGGACTATAACCCTACCTATAACAGAGGCGGCAGCGGGGGCGGCGGGCCAGCAGCTCTGGCCGTGGCGCAGTACCGGGCCCTACCGACTAAATCTTTGAACCGCCGTTCAACCATCTTTTAGTATTTTATTTTTCAAGAGCGAGACTTTCTCCTTTTTGCTTCCTCCCTTCATTACTCGAGTACTCCCTTCCTCTCCTCTCTCCTCTGCTCCTGCGCTTCCCGAGTGGGTGGGTAAGAGAGGGTAGATCCTTGGAAATCCAGATAATCTACCGGTAAGTTAGGGTCAAACAAGAATAAAGCCCCGCCAAGCTTAATTCTCCCTCACCCCCTTGCTCCTCCGGGATTACCCCTTAGCGCGCCTTATCATTCTGGGATACCGTATCGTACGTAGCATCATCAGCCTTTATCTTAACCTGATAGAGATAAGCCTTACAACCAAACTTAAAAGGCGAACTAAAACTAAACAGAACCGAACGGGCTAGCGCTATCTTCCTTCCTTTGCCTACCCTGCCATTCCTGGAAAATAAAAATAAAGTAAAAAACAAACGTGACGCAGACACCTCCCCCACCGTTCTCATCTCCCACCCCCCCATGCCATCACCCTTCCCCTCCTTCCCTTCCCTTCCCTCTCCCTTCTCATCCCGTGCTAAACCTAACCCTGGGGCCAATTATTACCCGCGAAATTCTCGAGCATGATTGGACACGGATAGCGTACTGTTTCACGCTCGCGCAACCAGGACCAGGCAAGGGGAATAAAGTCCCGACGGGTTATTATTCGTAAGCGGTAATTCCCCGAGATGGTGGAATGAGTTACGCTGCGCTGGCTAGGTTATGCTGTCCTAGTCGACAAAGTCGCGCTGTGCTAGGTGGGGTTGAGGAGGGAAAGAAATGATTCGTTTGGGTTTATGGGAATAGTTGGTGGGTTGGTCAGGTATCAGCCTATCATTTGGCGGAATATGCCTGATTGGATGGTGCTTGATGCGGTGTGGTATAGTATACTACCAGTATCCTACAGAGGAAAAGAAAGAGAAGAGGGAAGCATTTTTCATCAGACAATCTGTCTGTCTTGCCATGCTGTTTTTATATACATCTAATAACCTTGATGGATAAAGTAGAGTAAAAGGAAAGAAAGAAAGGAAAGGGAAAGAGAAAAGGAAAAAAGTGCCGGTAATAAAAGTAAAAGAAAGAGGGTTCACAAGTCTTCTGTCTCCTCCCTCCCCATCCGTTCCCTCTCCTTGTTCCCTTGTTCCTCCGTCGGTGCTAAGGAAATAGAAATGAAATTAGGGAAAGGGAGGAAAAAAGAACCGGTTCGCCGGAAAAGATGGGTATCGATCCAGCCCAGTCCAGTCCGATACCGCCCATGCTTAAAAAGCGCGTAAGGGCGAGGAAAGCATTAAGAAATAAGCAAGTAATTGATGTTTTGAGAGGAGGAAACTAAGGTGCGAATCGAATTCTTTGGCATTTTCAGTTCCCCTTTTTTATTCCTGCGAGAAAGAGAAGACGAGAGGGAAAGGAGTTCAAAAAAACAATAGTAATATGGCGCCTGGGACCCCCGCTTGACAAAAAGGAAGTAGTAGAGGAAAAAGCGTTGAGACTGAGCAAGAGGGGAGAAAAGAAAAAACTGATGTGCCCATAAAGTATTTTACCGATTGGAAGTTCAAGTCCCACGCTATGATATTGAAATCGCATAGAAAGTAGAGAGGGGTGGGAGGGAAGCAACACCCTAGCTGAGAATTGAAAGGTGAAAATAGAAAAAAGTAGGAAAATCCAATTAGCAAAAGACCCGAAGAAATCATGCTGGATAATGATAAGAGAAATGTTTCCCATCCCGCCACGTTCGGGTTAAGCTGTAGAAAAAAACAAAGGAGGAAAAGGAGAAGAAGAGACAACGAAAGATGCGAAAAAAAAAAAAAAAAAAAAATGAAAACAAGATAAATGGAGGAAAAGTATATGTACCCTGCGGCCAGTGATTACCCCACCAGAATTGTCTTATTTGGCTACCATTAGACCCTCTCAAGATTCCAGATAGTGTCATCCTCGATAAGGTCGTTCCAATTGCCAAACATATTCTCATTTGATATACTCTCGACCGCTGGCGATATTGGTGTTTGCTCTAGAGGCGACGAGGTTTGGACCGCTGATGGGTCGAAGATCGAGTTTATGGTTTGCTGGTCAGCGCTGCAGTCTAGAGCTGCTTGGTCGGATGACAACGGACTGAAGGACGAGGGAGAGGGGCCTATCTCAGTCGATCGGACTGATGGTGTGGGCTCTGATATGGGTGATTTGAGATCGCTCGCACCATTGTTGAAACCAAAGAGAGGAGTATTGGAGTGACCAGCCATCAGGGCTGGGTAAAGTGGGTCACTAGGGTCGAGCGCAGGCTGGAGAAATTGCTGTGCTTCCGGAGGGAGTGCTGTGGTGAATGGGAAGTCGGTAAGGTTCCCACTGAATGAAAGTGGGGTGTTTGTTTTCGGCGCTTGCGATGCAACCTGAGGAGTGAACTGTGGAGATACCAGGCCCGTTTGATGATTAGGCATGATCTGAGTGGGATACTGGCCAGTTAGAGTATTTAGTGAAAGGCCAGCAGGAGTAGATGAAGAAGCAAAGACAGGCTGGTTCCCATATGCTATCCCTTGCTGGTAGCCTTGAGGATGCATGGACGGGGGCTGCGACATCTGCATTGACATCGCTCTCTGATATCTTTGCTGGCCAGCGGCCGGCGGGGGATATGGTTGCTGTCGAAGAGACTGGTAGGTTGTAGGAGACATGTGCGGTGGATGCACCGGTGCGTCTCCATAAGATCCACCCACGGGCTGTTGCATGTACGAAGGCTGGTAGGCACTCTGTATTGCTGGATACTGCTGTGAAGGGTTTCCGCCATCAACGGACATGGCCTGGTTCAGAGCACTACGCATGACATACTGGCTTTGTAGATACGCTTGGAACCGACGATTCCAGTCGTGGCTACCGTTCCTAAGGTGAGCCGTGAGGCCTCTATATCCATAATACTCGTCCTCTTCCTCTTCGTACATCTCTTCGTTGATGACATCTTGCTCAGTCACCCGTAGTGCTCGGCCAGTACGACGCTTATGGATAGCAGAGGCTCTTCGTGCTGATTCGATACGAGCTTCTAAGCTCCGATCGCTTCTTCGAGATGCAGCAATGTAGGCTCTGTGGGTGAGTTAGGATAAAGTAGGGTTCTCAACAGTAGAATTATTTAGATGGATATCGGGGGGAAATGCAAGAGCAAGAAGGCTATGATTGAAAAACAAACCTTTCTTGATTTTCCTCGTGTGTCCTTTCAGTCTTCACCGCCTTTGCAGGCGGTAAAGTACGCTGGGGAGGCATTGTTGATGTCGAGCGACTGAATTGTTGGAGAGAAGGAAGAAAGGAAAGGAAAGAAGAGAGAAGAGCGAAGGAGGGGGGTTAAGGTCGAGTAGTTATCGTGAGGAAAGCGACGAAGATGATTGGAATCCTTGGTCAACACGAAACGTGTTACGGGAATGAGGGTAAAGGGTCGGCGACGTTTCGTCGGGGATTAGCGAATGAGGGGGAGGGTGATAAGGAGGGGTGGGTTAATCCTTTCCTTTTTTTTCCTTTTTCTTGTTTCTTTTTTTTCTTTTTCTTTACTTTTTCTTTACTTTTTCTTCTACTCCCTGGCGTTTTTTCTTTTCTTTTTCCGTTTGCCTTTCCCTTTTTGCCTTTTCCCGGCGAAAACGGATTGGTCCGTCAAGAGAACGGACCACGGATAGGTAGAGCAAGGGTTGGGTAAGTACCGGTATCGAAATGGTGGGGAGAACAGCGAGGACAGAGAGACTACTAGTGACAGTACCCCTGGAGGCTGACTGAACGGCGGAAGGACAGCGTGTGTGAGGATAGCGGATGAATGGGTCGAGTAGAGTGAGGGACGAGATTGTCGGAGTTGAGAAGATGATTGGGATTGGATGTAAGAGGCTGCGGGTTGGGAGTTTGTGACTAGGATGATGATGATGATGGGGGGAGGAGCGGAGGAAGCGGGCAGAGAAACTGAGGAGGGGGGGGGTTGGTAGAAGTGGGGATAGCAAGAAGTAAGAAATAAAAGGTGAAAGGAGGAGGGGGGTGGTAAGTGAGTGGTAGCGTCGTAGGAGGAGGAGTGGGAGGAGCAACTGTGGTGAGAAGGAAAGTGTTACTGGGCGGTTCCCAAACAGCGCATACCCACCACAACCGAACCTGCTCACAAACAGACAGGATAGACCAAAAGACGGACACTGCTGGCAGACACTCTAACTTTTCGTCAAGGCACTCTCTCTCTCTCTCTCTCTCACTCTTCTCGTCCTCGCTCGCTCACACACACACCCTCAGACGCACACAGTACCACACACAGACACACACGCAGATATCAAGTCCAGTCAGGACTCGCACGAGGTTACTCAGTTATGTCGGTTGCTCGCTCCTTGCTCCTCCAAACAGACAGGCGAACACCCCACCCCACACACACACCCACCCACCCAGACGCACCTAAGTTAACTTGTTCACCCTATTGCTCGTAAGCCCCACATTCAATTCCACCAACAGCCGACACACCACAATTCGCATACCGGTAGCAGGACTGGTAAAACCGGTTCACACAATTCACACGCTTCGAAAGGGTGCTTTTCTCTCTTTTTTTCTTCTTCTTCTTTTCCCTCTTTCCTTTTTCCCTTTCTTTCCTATTCTTACTCCTTCGGAGAAGGGGGAAGGGAAGGGGCGCCTCAAGTCGGCAGGGTGGAATAGTTACCGCAACTAGAGTACCGTATCATTTAGCACAGTCGATGCGGTCTCTCCCTGTGTAAGGGCGCGGATCCTGGGCAGGGTTCAATTGTTCGCGTAGTCTTATTCTGGTGGCTTGGCGGTGTTTCGCTTCAGTTCCGGAGAATCTGACCCAGACGTGGAATTTGGTGTACTCGAGCAGATTGCCACAAGAAAACCATGCCCGGGACCTCTTGTTTTTCGGACCGGGAACAAGAGAGGAAAGTACCGTACTGTACTCGAGTAGAAAAGATAAAAAGAAAGCAAAAGAGAAAAAAATACCGAGGATTCCTTTTTTTTCACATTCCGTCGAGGGGCGCCTAGGAGGGCTATCTGACGGCAATCGCTTGACTGACGACATATGATAGCCTCGGCCAGTAACAGGAACCACGGGTAGTGGTAGAGGGAGTTGGTGGAACCTCAGTTTAAAAAAAATAAAAAATATTAGGCTTGGATAAGCGGAATTTACCTGCTTTGGGAACCGGAAGGTGCTTTTTTTGGTCATGATATGTGCATCCGAGAGGTAGGATTGGTGAATTGGGTCCAGTAGGAAAGAGGGATTGTGGGCTACTACTGTATTGCGATTTCTCTACACATTCCAGCGATTGAAAGTGGTGATCATGTGATTTCAGGTTCGTGATGTTAAAATGTTGTTGTCATGGTTGTGGTTGTTACCGACGGCCATCCATCTCGGTTTCACGCGATACAGACACACACCCGAATATGGGAAAAAAATAAAATTTGTTCCTTGCGTGAAGAGCATCTCTTGCCTTAGGAGATTTATGGGCAACAGAGATCAGAGATCCTCCCTCCCAGCTTTTGGCTACCCTTCCCCGGAACTTGCCTCCGAAGCTTAAACGCTGACACTCCGATTCCCCTCAGATACGCGAGATCTCGACGGCAAGGGTCTGCAGGAGCACATGTCTTCTCCTACCGAATCAAGAGTAGCGAAATCAATCGAGATCGAGCTTCTAGTAACCATTTGCTCGCCGATGGGAGAGCTTAATCTAAACCAACAACAGTTCCTCCCGTTCTTTCATTCTTTCTTTTTCCGTCTTTGACTTTTCCTTCCCTTCCTTCGCTTGAGCCTCTGTTGTGTCTAATAAATTATTGGGGGCGCAGCAGAGGATGGAAGAACGCGGGGGTTTGGAAGCAAGGAAGGAAGGAAGGAAGGAAGGAAGGAAGGAAGGGAAATCGATCCCCGAAAAAGAGTTGCGGTACATAAGGCAGTGAGATCTGATGCCTTTGTTTTTTGTCTCTCTTCCTCTATTATTTCTCTATGCGGATTTGGAAAAATAAAAACTTATTTTTCTTCCACCAATGGAACCTTCGAATCCACTGGTGTCGCTTCCCAGAGATCTCACTGAACCCGAACTCAGGGTTGGTCCCGCCGATTGACCCCAAACACTAACTCCACCCCTCTTCCCCAGTTGTCACCCCTCTACCATCCCATCGCCGAACTAGTACGATCCAATGGGGGCCCTCGAATACGGTAGTGCCTAGGACGGCGCCATGGCAAACTTACCTGTTGGACCCTAGTTTCCCCGCTTCTGCCCTGTGTCACGCGAGAGTGGCCGCGCCGAGTTACTCCTTTCCTACCAATCATCTCCAATGTCGGCCGCCGTGTTTCTGTTGACAAATGCATTCATGGAGCAGGGTTTTCGATCGCTTGAACTGTCTTTGTTAGACGAACCCAAGCACGTAGGAAAGAAAGAAAGCAAAGAAGAAGCGCACAGCGTCCGAAGAAAGAAGAAGGAGAATAATAATAATAATAATAATAATAATAATAAAAGGACGCTGAAGATGTGCCCGTGATTGTGAAGAAATCTCGGGAATCTCGTCCCGTCCCCCCCCCCCTATACCATCGTGGAAGGTTGCCCTGCTGTATTCGTTGCTTCCTATCTACGCATACAGTGAGGTTAGCTCCTGGGAACGAAGCGGGAACTGTAGGTTCACTTTGCTACCCACAGGTTTGAATTTTATTGTTTTTTTTGGTCCGGATGTTTGTCTCGCTGTGAGGTAGGCTACCGCTCTAGTTTCGGAAACTTTCCGACTAGAAAAGTATCCGCTATGGCTTGAGACGTACAGTACTCGTACGCGTCGTTTATAACATTCTCGGCCCGAGGGTGTTAAGGCGGATAGACACCAAATAGGGACTTGTACATGTACGTGGGGCTGTTTCAAAGCCCGTCCTACCAATTACAAGCCTCGTGGTGAAGTCAGGTCTCATTCTTGGTTGGTCTGCGTAGAACGCCACTTGTTCTGCCGTACTAAGGTCATAACATCACGGTAGGGTACCTGGACGGTTTTACTGTATCCAACAATGCTACGAGGGTTTCCCCTACAAGACCAGTGGCTTGGATCTGGCTAAGAGGGTGCGAGAATGTGCATATACGAGCAGATGGTGAGATTCAGCACAATCCAAGATTTTATATTAGAGCGGTGTCTTCGTGGCATGCTAAATCCCGGAAAATTGAAATGGATGGGGAAGAATACTATAAGATCTGGAGTAGGCATCCCGGGAAGGGGCGAGCGGGATCGATACAGAGATCTTCATATTTTCCTTCAGGGCGACCCAACGAGGGGCGACTTCTACAGGGGGTGCTCTTCCTAGATCCGGCGGTATCGAATTGAAGTGCTTGGGAGGAATCGGTCACGGGTGGCAGGGTGGTCGGATCACCAGGTAGCGTTCAAATATTGACTACTGGGAGCGTGGTTTATGCCTTCTTGCCGGGTTGTGTTCGGTGCCTCAAGCTAGGGAAAAGATCTAGTTAATTCTCGGGTCGAGAGTTCTACTCATTAGGTCATCACCGAGTGGGTAGGATCGCACTTTTATGAACACACCGCTAGGTTCTCGAGCTCAGTAGACAAATTAAGCACTGGAAACTCAAGAGGTGTTAGGGTCCGGGCACGGGCGAGGGGATTGCTTGGGCCAAGAATCTCCAAGTCCCGTGGCGGCGAGACGGCATAGTCATGCAATATCACTAAAGCCGTTCCTACTGTGGAATTGGGTTTGGCGAGGGTTGAGAATGGAAGTTCGACTAGTAGAGTAAAAGGGGAGGACAGCGACGAGTTTCTCAGCTTCACGAAAGGTTAATGAGTGGTAAATACCGCCCCGTTGGTGGCAAAGCGGAGAACGGAGAGAGTAAGGGAAGGCAAGTGCCAGGCGACACCGGCCGCTGGATCGGGGTACTGTGGGAGGGGAAACAGTCGATTTAGCATGGTAGGATCGGGCTGCAGGGGATCGGTTTCTGGACCTGAGTGTGGGGTGGATGGCCAGCTAGCCATCCTTGTGGCTTGTTCGTAATCCGAGAAGCTTGAGTCCACCTGGAGTTCCCACACGAACGAAAGCAGTGTGCAGGCGGTAACCTAGGGAAGGAAGGGAGGTCGTGCTTATTGGTAATGGTAATCTGTCATAAGGGGTAACATGCACTGCAGTACGTCTAGGGCAAGGAATATCACGAAACCGGTGGGGAGCGCATAATGGGTGAATGCGAATAGTGGACTAACTTAGTGAGACAAGACTCCCGAGTGATATTATGTGATTGAAAACTGCCGGCAAGGGTTATCTGTGCTCTGGGGATAAGAGTAGCGGAAAAAGAGCTAGAGCGGGAAGCGGAAAACGAACGTGAGGTTCCGGATCTGGGGAATGGTTTATAATACCGGCAGTGACGTTGGGGTGTGGTTAAGATATCATTGCAGATATAGGTGCATGGTTGGATTTTGCTGAGAAGGTGATCGGTATGCATTTTAACTACACCAATAGTAAAAGCAGCTATCATACTACAGCGGGGTGTGCGGAACAATTGTTGGAATAAGAGCAAAGTTTCAGACGCGAGGAAAGGTGCTTTGTCAGAAAGTCCAAAGAAGGGGCAAAAAAGAATTGGAGAGCAAGAATGGAAACTTGGATGCTGAAAGAGGAGATGACACTAAACGAAGGGAGATTACTTGGTTAAGGTAGGAACTTCGCTGTGCGCAGTCAAGGGCTGAGGTCGAGAGAATTTAAGAATAATAGTAAGGACAGTCTGGTATTGATTTTATGTCAGGTTGTTTACCGGCGAGAAATACCATTGGGACTGGAGCACGTTATTATGATTCGAAGGGGTTAACTCCACTAGTTTGGGTAGAATAGTAGAGATACTGGGTCAGTCACATGAATTATATCCATCAAATGAAGCCGAGAGGAGTTCAGGGCAATGTTTGCAAACAGCCAGCCAGTCCAGTCGATGGTAGTGTTCTGAAAGCATAGTTTAGTAGATAAATTGGGTAGGGTTGGATTGTAGATCCATAGACCATCAAGGTGGTGGGTTGGACTAACTAAAGTCAGATTATATAGTTGGCCTAAAGGTGGTTGTATGACTATTATTGGATTATATTTAACACAACTATAGCAGACTGCAGAGGAGGTAGGTAGAAAGTATTGTAAAGTAAAGTGAAAAGAAAAGAAAGAAACTTGATTAGATCCTAGGAGTAATAGTAAAGAATATACAGCTTTCACTTATACTCTTATAAGTGGTGAGTATATCAATTGATACACAGGATTCTGATACTTTAGATATAGTGACTATGATTAATAGATTAATTTCATTAATCTTGGAGTATAAGTTTTAAAACGAGAATGATGGAGAAAAGGGAGATAGATTTGTGTAAAGTGGTGGGGAAGAGAAGAGAGGAAAGATTAGATAGGATTCACAGTATATGGAAAGAACATTGGTGGTAAAAATACAGATATAAACAGCTAGAAAGAAGATTATACTATTTGTAGAAAAGAACTTTTAGGAACTGTTTGGCTTGCCAGGAATATCATGGTATTGCCACTTTTTCTCAGGATTTCAGGGCGTAACAGGATAAATAAACTGTAGGATGTTTGGCATGTACATAAATATTACGGTATTTTTATATTCTAGAATATTAGTTTTTCCAGTAGTAGTTTGTATAAACCTATTGGCATTAGTATACAGCTATTCTGATTTAACAACAAGAGAAATATCACAAGAGACAAGGGATTAGAACAAGAAAGAACTTGTTAGGTTTTAGTGTATATTGTAAATTAATTAAAGATTGAAGTACATGCAAGTTATATATTTTTGTAAAAAGGTTCAACCCTGTTAAATCCTTAAACTTTTCACCATAGTTTGGTTTCATATATTTTACAAAAAAAAAGTGCAGTCTACCCATACAGTTAAAAGACTGAGGATAATGATTATATTAAATTGTTACTGGTAGATAAATCAAGACTCAGTAGAGTATACTCAGGGGTATACAGTATTCGACAACAGAGTAATGTTAAGAAGTCTTCATAATAGTAGTATAAGATAATAATCAAATAGTAATATAACTTGTTATATTGATAACATTTCTTCTCAGTTACAGGTTGTTATAATAGGTGGGGAGGAACTCCTATATGTATATCCCACATCAGTTTCCATGACTGGTACATCTAATCCTGATACTAACCAAGTACCTCTCTAACAACCGCGCAACTAATATCTTATCATATTCAAGTGTGAGCAATCATGAACCCAGAAATTAATTCCCAGCTTGGTCTACAGGCCAAGAATAACTTTGTCTACCTGAAAGTATCCTAGATTCCGCCAGTTGAAAGCTACTGATGCCCTCGCCATATAAACTTAGTCTGGATTATGCTACCTCATTGCAAATCCTTCTGGTTGTTTCTTGGTATTGAAGTGATCAGTGTTAGGCATATGGAGTTCCAACACCTCTCTCTGGCCCCGATGTAGGGCCCGGACGTCTCCTGCTTTATGGTGTGTAGTTGCTAATTACCAGCAAACATCGTGGAATTGGGGGCATCCCCATAACACCGTATACATCATCGCCATCGGTCCAACTGGAAACTGTTCGCAGGTGTTAAGATCGCTTGTTGATCAGTCTTATCTCGCTTAACTCGCAACAGGTGGCGACTTCTTATTGTATAGTTATCGTATCCTATTATCAAGTGGTGCGTTCAACTCTTAAGTCTTATAGTATTAACTATGTCATTTATAATAATATAAAAGATATTTGTTTAAAGAGTAAAAATCTTTATATTCGTAAAGTTATAGAGAGAAAATAACTTGGATGGTTGCATGAAGAGCCATCTACCTCATCCTTCGTCCTCCTGATATAGCCTTCCCAAGACTTGTTTACAAATCAAACATAACTACTATGAGTTACAATTGTGACTCATACATTCGCGTAACATCATATGACTCAAACGAGTCATTGCGCAATAACAATATAACTATCAGTCGCAATTACGACCCATGTGAAAAAATAACATCATATGACTCTAAATGAGTCATTCACGTAACCATAATATATGACTTACAACTGAGAGTCATGTAAAACCTCGTATGACCTCTAAACAGGTCATGCGCGTAAAATCAATAACATAAAACCATATAAGAAATGAAACCCTATGACTCTTACCTGAGTCCTAGTGCGAAACCAGCTAAGTCAGTCTAGAATCGTGACATTAGTGTTACGGGTAACCAACTCAGAACTCAGTAGAGTATGGTTAAGCGTTTGAGGATTTTAATAAGGGAGTCTTGTCAGGAAGGCGTCGTAATTATGTTGCTAATACTCGTTTCGCTGAAACTAATGAGAGTATGAAGTGTAGGTAATAACTTGTTATGTTGATAAGATCTCTTCTCCGTTGCTGCTTGTCTAACAACTGGGGAGGAACTCTTATATTTATATCCCGCGTGAGTTTCTGCAGCCGATACATCTAATACCAATACTAACTAAGTTCCTTCATAACAACTATTAGTCGTTCGTCTTATCAATCTTAAGTGCGAACACTCTTAGACCCTGAATAATTTCTTGCTTCTGGTTATTCGGCCTAATTTTACTCCGTCTTCCTGAGGGTGTGCTAGACTCCGCCAGTCGGAAGTAGATGATGCCTTTGCCATATGAACTTAGTCTGAGCATGCCGTCCAAATGCGATCATACCAGTCGTTCCTCTGTCATTGAGGTGATCAGTCTCAATTCCAGACACCGGTGACAATGCAGAGACATGACTGCATTATCTTTACGTAGAGTCGGTAGGCTTAGTGCTCCATCGCTTCTTTGATTTGCCTAGCGAGAATGGGCTTGCAGCTACGTCTCCTTAACTCCTGTCCGTTTTTAGCAGACCTATGACTTAATTATAGCCGGTCAACGTGAAGCATTATTGTTTTCTGATTTGGTAGGCTTTTTTGCTCATACAGATATCTGATGTATCATGTACTGGATTCCAGTTGTATGAGCTGTGCACACTACCCCTCTCATATATCCCGCGAACAGCTTCCAGTCGGACTGACAGCGACGATGTATACGGTGTTATGGGCATGCTGCCAATTTCGCGAATTTTACTGGTAGCTAGCAACTTCACACCATACTGCAGGCGACGTCCGGGCCCTATATCGGGGCCAGAGGGGGGTGTTAGAATTTCATAAGCCTAACACGAGCTCCCTCCTCCACAAGCTCGTCACGAGTCTTTTTAAACCTCCTTCTTTTCTTTTTTAGAACTCAGCACTGTAGAGTGAAAAACCTTCCGCGTTTACTTGGCCACGGCAGGAAAACCTTTCGTACAATTCTACTAGTGCCATACTTGGCATTTCCGGATTTTCCCTATGAAAACTTTCTACCAACTCCTGAGCATGGTCCATACTCTCCGGCGGTTCCCAGGAGTTCTCATCCTCCGAACAACCTTTCCATTTCACAAAATACCTTAGTTCACGCATTCGAACATTTCGTCCGCGAACTTTTCTAGTGTAAGAGATTATTTCACTCTTCACTATTTTCTCAACTTCCCATTCCAAATCTCCCTTGATTTCTTCAGGGGCTTGTGGAGGTTGTTCCCGTCCTGGACGACTGGACGTTTGGTAAGGTTCCAGTAATGATACATGGAACACCGGGTGAATATGCCAACGGTCGGAAATATTTATTTTGTACGATGAACGGCCTCTTTTTCCAGAATCTCGAAAGGTCCATACAGTTTAGGGCTTAACTTTTTAGATGGTGGTTTGGAGCAGATGTTTTTTGCGTTTAACATCACCTTATCAACGATTTTGAGGTCTGGTTGTTCTATCGCCTTTTTATGGTAATATTTGCTCATGGCTTCTCCATTATGTTCCAAGGTTTTTGCTGCCTTTTGGTGTATTGCCTTCATCCAATGTGCGTATATCGTGGCTCCAGGGTTTTGAGCTTCTCTTTCTTTCATCCATTCTGTTTGGGGATGGAATCCGTAGTTTGTGAAGAAAGGCGACATTTTGTGTGCGTTTGTGGCCGAGTTATTGTATGCGTGTTCCGCTAATGGGAGCAGTTGTTACCAATCATCCTGATCATAGTTGACAAAATTTCGAAGATAACCTTCCAGTACTTGGTTGGTTCTCTCGGTTTGTCCATCGGTCTGTGGGTGGTATGTGGTTGACATTTTTCGCTTTATTCCTAGCTGTTTACACAGCGATTCACAGAATTCTCCGGATAATTTTGTGTCCATGTCTGATACTATTTCGGATGGCAACTCGTCTAGTTTCCACACTTCCTGTAAGAAGCATTTGGCCACATCCTTGGCTGTCGCATGTTCATGTAGGCCTATGAAGTGGGCCATTTTGGTGAACCGGTCTACTACAACCATAATTTGTGTGTGTCCTTGTGATTCTGGCAGGTGCGTTATAAAATCGGTGGATATTGATGCCCAAGCCGCGGAAGGAACTTGTAGAGGCTGTAACAATCCATACCTGGTGTGTCGTGGAGATTTATTGTGTTGGCATTCGTCACAAGATCGTCCATAGTCATCTATCCAGTTTGCGAACCCTTTCCAATAAAAATCTCGCGTGATTATTTCCAGGGTCTTTTCTTGTCCGAAATGCCCCGCCACCTTAGAATCATGACATCTCTTTGCGATTACCGTCCGCAGTTTTTCGTTGTTGGGTACGTAGAGGCGGTTTTTGTAGTATAGAACCCCTTCGATTGCCTTCCACCGTGTAGGCAACGTTCCCCCGTTTCGTGTCAGGGCTTCTAATTCCCCTTTTCTCTCTTTCCACTCTTCGTCTTGTTCCGCAGCCGCTAGGACTTGGTCAAGGAATTCGGTAGTGAACACCTTCTTTTCTATCTGCGCTAAGGTGGAGTTTGACATTAAAACAATTTTCTGTTTTGACCGGGGGTTGCATAATTCGTCCAGGTTGTCGAAATAACTATTTGTATCTGCATCCGCCCGCAGTATACTTTTCGTAACCAGAGCTGTTTCTGTCGCTAGTATTCGTGTCGGAATACAATCAGTACTTCCGAACCCTTGGCTCGCGCGTTCTGTCTGATTCAACTCCCTGACTTACATCAATTTAGAGGAATCGATTTGAGTTACTATCAGTTGTGCTATGCGGTAACCTTTCCGTATTTGGTAGTCCTTGAAGCTATGGTTTTGTAACAACACTTTAAGTTCGCCTGTGTGATCGACGTCAATGACTCCGGCTCCCACCTCGACTCCGTTTTTACTGGCCAACCCACTGCATGAGGCGATTCTGCCGTATGTTCCCTGTGGTAGACTGACAGCCAAGCCTGTCTCAACCAGCCGTTGTCCTTTTGCCGGAAGTGGGTCATCGTTTATTGCATAGAGGTCGTGACCGGCTGCCATTCGTGATCCTTTTGTCGGTAGTATAGCTACCTTGCTTAATTTCTTGACACGTATGTTGTGGAGTTTTGGCAACTCCTCCTCTATTTCTATCCCTTCATCCTCATCGCTATCTGCTAATGTTGAAAGGATTTGAAAATGTTCTGACTTTAAAATAGACTGTTCGCTATGCGCAGCTCCCTCCTCTAGATGGTACTCCGGCCGTCTACTTAAAGCGTCAGGTTTTCCTCCTCTTGTACCTGGTCGGTATACAATTTTGAAATTATATTCTGCCAGCGCTTGTGCTCAATGGATCTGCCTACCGTTCCACTTCTTTTTGGGGAGAAATTGTTGTAGGTTTTGTTGGTCCCTATAAACTGTAGGGGGTTTTTCAGTGCTTAAAAGGTAATGTCTCCATTGCTTAAACGCTTCCATTATTGCTAGCAGCTCCTTATAATGAGCTTGGTAGTTTCGTTCCGCGGAGTTTAATTTTCGTGAATGGAACGCCACTGGATGGAGTTTCCTTTCCTGGAAATGTGATAAAACGCAACCGACAGCGAAATTGCTTGCGTCCGTTTCGACTACTGTGTCTAGTCCAGGATGAAAATGGCACAGTATTGGTGCGGTAACCAATTTTTCTTTTAAGATTTCAAAAGCCATGTTTTGCTCAGTGCCCCAGTAAAAGTCCTTTGGGTCACCTTTTAAGGTTTCCGTGATTGGCTTGCAAATTGCGGAGAAATTTTGAATGAACAGTCAGTAAAAATTAGTAAATTCTATAAAGACTTGCACTTCTTTAACCAAAGTGGGCGCCTTCCCTTCTCTTATGGACTTAATCTTTCTTGAACTCATTTCCACTGCTTCGGTATTGACAATGTAACCGAGAAATTCAACTTCTTTAACATGAAATATTGATTTTTCTAAGTTGACCGCTAGCTGGGTCTCCTTTAGTTTCTGTAGAACCTTTTTAACCAGTTGACTATGGTCATTTTGGTTTTCCGAATAAATCAGGATGTCATCTAAGTAGACAACAACGCCTTGATCTAGAAATTCCCGCAGTATTTCATGCATCATGGATTGGAAAGTAGCGGGCGCATTAAGCAGTCCGAACGGCATTACCATGTATTCGTAGTGGCCGTAACTACATCGGAACGCTGTTTTCCATTCGTCTCCTTTGGGTATTCGTACCAAGTAGTATCCTTTTTCAAGGTCTATTTTGGAGAAAATTTGAGATCCTTCCACACAATCTCTAAGTTCCCTCATGATAGGTATCGGGTATCTGTCTGCGATGGTAACTGAGTTCAATCCTCAGTAGTCGACTACTAGTCGAAGTTTACCATCCGCTTTTGGAACGAAGAGAATTGGGGCGCCCGCAGGTGAGTGACTTGGACGGATTTTCCCCTGATGTAGCATTTCATCCAAGTACTTCCTAAGTTCCTTTAGTTGCATTACCGATAACGGATAAATTGGCCCACAAGGCGGTTCTTCCCCATCCTTAATTCTGATGGCGTGATCCCATTTCCTTCTAGGAGGCATTTGTGTGGCAACTTCCTCCTCAAATAGTTTAACATAATCGTGGTATTGTTTAGGGACCTTATGTTTGATGTTCTCGACTGGCTCATTCTTGCACTGTATTCGTCCTATGACCTGTGGGTTTGGATCGAAAAGTACCGTTTCATCATACTCTCACATATTCCCCAGTCCTTCTTCGATGTCTTGGTCCGAACAAGATTTCTTGGAAAAATACCATTTTTCCGGTTGTTCAATATTCGTCAAGTCGTGTTCCTTACACCACCCGAAAGGAATAATAAGTTCATAATTGCCAGCATTTGCAATTTCACAGGAGATCTCCGATCGGTGAAAATTAGTTCCGATTTCTAACAAAATTGGGCAAGTAAAATGTTTGCCGCCGCTTGCGGTGGCCGAGCCATCGAATCCTAAGATTTCTGTGGGATTTTGTCTTGTCTTATAAGGAATATCATATTCCCTTACGAGACGAGCGTTGATTAGGAAGATATTAGAACCAGAATCTAATAACACCCGAACTTGGATTCTTTTCCCTTCCGTTTCGATGTGCGCGATGCCCGCTAGACAATCGTAACGTCTAGGTCGCGGCGTTTTTGGTATCTTCCGAACTTCGACGAATGTGTCGGCCTTTCGTTTTGGAGACCTTGTGTCGATGTTTGAGACCATGCCCGCATAGTTTCGGTCAATCAGACCTCCTCAGCCAAACTAGTTCCTGTTAGCCTCTTCTTAACAGGGTTCTTATCTTAATCTTTTGACGTTTCACCAACACTCAAGGAGAGAGCGAGCAGTTATTGGGTTGTGTGCCCTTTCTTAATCCACAATCTTTTGGTCATCGGGCAGACCACTACTAGCGGTCTTTATCCCTTGCCGAAGGGTTCCCTCTCCTCCGGCCTTTTCAACCTGCAGGTCCTGTCTCGGGGGTATCCACGATCGTCCAGATAGGTACATAGTATTACCATCGGGTTCATAGGGCTGGCCGATTACCATGTTCTATCCTTCCCGCGCTTATTCTCCACCCTCATTTCATGAGATCATATCCGTCACAGAATCCATACGTTGGTACTATCGAATCAATTCGAAGGAGACTGCGCTTGTGAGAAGCAAGTCTAGAGCCTTGTCTCGAACACAGTCGATAATGGCTGTCGAGTGAAGTATGCCTCGTTACTTCCACGGTCGTCTCCCTTTGTCACGATTCTAGACCGACCTAGCTGGTTTCATTTGTTATATTGTTTTACTTTCGCACGCATGATCAGGTTTTAGATCATGCGGGATTTTACATGACTCACGGTTGTGAGTCATAGGTTTTTGTTACGCGAATGACTTAGTTGGGTCATATGATTTATGTTCTCACATG
>QLOI01002593.1:0-35502 GCA_003313605.1 Tuber umbilicatum | reverse complement strand
GGGGGGGGTTTACGAAGCGGTTAAAATCAACCCATTTATCGTGCTCCTCGCGACAGGAGGTGCATTGCACGCGGAAAGAGTAGTAGTACGGGTCTTCCGGGGTGTCTATCGGGCGGAGGTTTGTCACGCTGGTTGGTCCGTTCGTCAGTTCGCGGTAGGATCATAGGAAGAGGAGGAGAGGGGGGGTGGGCGTACCCGGTAAGGTCCGCCGTCAGTTCCAACGCGAACATGTTTCCCCCTATCCTCGTTCCGTTTCGTAAGGCCGAGTCGGGCTGTTCGGAGGTATGATAGATAGATGGTGGGGGTAGTTTTGGTCCGGGAGGTGGGCTGCGCGCCGAACGATAAGGCACCAACGGTGGGGCCTTTCCCTTAGTCTATGTGCAGGCAGGGCTAACCCCCCAGGACCGGAAGGCCAAAAGCAGGGTAACCCAATTCAAAGCACCCACGTGACCCGGTATCCCCAAAACAACAAAACCTTGACTCGAAGCCTGATCGATGCCACCAGCGCCGCAAGGCTAAAACCCCCCCAACCTTGCGTGCGCGAGCGAGCAAGGCATTTAGATAACCTTGCCCTGTCGCTGGAACCCCCAGGCCCAGGAACCTTACCTACCGGTGCTTTTGCTTTCGCCTCGTGCGGGGGGGGGAAAGGAGGGGGGAAGGCTGGAACCAGCACATGGAACTGCACCGGATCATATGAAGCGTGTCCTCCGCTCTGCCGTATGTGTTACCGTGGAGTGTGCAGAGGGCGAGCGAGCGAGCAGGTCCGCACGTTTGGGGTGTGTCACTGTCATGGGCTTGTTCGTGCGCTTCTCACAAAAGAATCGTCGGGCATACAGTAACCGCACTGGGTACCGCACCGATATGGCGATGGTGTGGGCGTTGTTGTGCTTGCTCGCAAAAAGTTCTGGCACCTTCAATTTCGAGTGATTTCTAATGATTCCTTCATTCATCATACAATACCGCAGAGCGGAAGCATGTGCAAGAGTGCAAACCCCCCCTCCGCTCGTGACTTCCCACCATTTCTCGGCTATGCACAAGGACCAGTGCTGTATGTATGAGCGGGTGGTCCTTCCACCTCATGCACACGTTTCGAATCCCTGATTTGCTTATCGGGACTGGCTGGGATGCTGGCTGTTTTATCACATCGTGCAGTGGTGCAGTGATGATGATTTCTCCTTTATTCGCATGATCCATGATCCATCTATCCAGCGCTTTACAAGTACTTGTAAAGGCCCTTCCTTGATACACCACTCTTCTCGAGCATATACCGGCACTTGTGTTCATTCCCCTGACTCACGAAAAAATATTATGCAGTATTATCCCAACTGATTTACATGGTTACGCCAATTGACTATGGTACAGTAATAGGCGCCCGATAATTATAATGCTTCCGATACAAACAAAAAAGAAAAAAAAGTTTGGTCTTCAAACATTTTTCCCTCAAGGCGAAATGGGAAGGGGCGGAGGGGCACGGGCGCCAAAGATAGCAAAGGTGTCCTCAAGCCCGACTCGACACCCACCACCACTAAGAGGGAGGGAATGTCAGATGCGATAGGGCAATTATTGCAAAGACGTTTTCGGTGAGGTTGCGAGTGAGAAAAAGGCCGATCAGATCGAAAAATGCGAATGCAGATGCAAAAAAATAAATAGGTCCTCCCATGCAATAAGGGTGTTCTCCGGGATACAGCCTAAATCAAGAGCCTTTTGGTTCTAGAAGTTGGTCTTTTTCCCAAACTCAACGTCATAGGGGTTTCCAGAGAAAGGAGGAAGAAATGAAAAAAAGGGATGGTAGTAAGTATGTATCGCGGTCACAGGTCGTGACCCATGGGAGGCCCCTCAACCCTCCGAAGATTATATCGGGGGGGGCTTTTGAGTGCCCTATCAGCAGACCGATGACTCAAAGAGCCGGGACATCCTCAGGAAACAGGTTCGAAATAAAATAAAGTACCTGTCCTCCAACCATCCTGCAGGAGGCCGTAAAGTTGACATCCCGACGATGAGATCCTAACGAATTAAAGTGCCAGTATCGCGTACCTGATGAGTCGTAACCGTAAATAAATGCCAGGTGAGGCTGAGTTCATCCGAAAATATACTCTCCATCGCCCGCTCATCTATCCAATCCCCCATCCGTCCATACGTCCGTGGTTGTGTTCCCCCAATAACAAAGACGAGGAGAAAAGTTCAATCATATCACATGAAATAAACTTCCCGGATACCAGTTCAAGAGACGAAATAAGGGAACCAACCACAGAACAAAAAAAAAAAAAGCGCCTGTGAATGAGTCAACGAGTTGAGCGAGCGAGAAACCTAGCCCCAGGCGTTATAACTTTAAACGAAACCGAACGTATCAGACGAGCGCACGGTCTCACATGATGGAAATGAAAACGCCAACAGCGGAGACAACGGAGCCGAATCCAGGAAACCGAATGGAGCAGACGGGAGCGAATGGCAAGTTGTCCGCGGGGTTCCGAACAGCCTTCGGAGCCCCCATCTCAGTGCCCCGTAGATACGTAAGTGTTTGCCACCGCAACTCAATCTCGCCGTTCGCGATACACGAGCGGAGGGAGGACGAACCAAACCGCGCCGAACCCGCGTGGGAATACGACGGCAGGCCACCGGAGGCACCTCAGCGAGGTAGATTCGAGACGAGGTGGATAAGAGGATAAAGAGAAAGGCGGTCGGTAGAATAGATCCAAACGCGTGTCGCCTTGCTGTGACTCACGCTATAACACAGCCTCGTTTGTTGATGTATATAGGGTGTGCCAGCAAGCAAGGAACTATACTCGTCAGTAATGTGTGGATAGAGATGAAAAAAATAAATACAAGTTTCGCTTGATGGTGTTGAAGGCAATAGAGGAAGCAGGGTGAAGGCGGAAAGGAGGTAAAGGGGAGGGAGGAACAATGTGGGGATGGTTGGGGTTTCGGACGGGAAGGGGTTGGGGTGAAGGGATAACGCGTTTCTTTATCCAGTGTTAGCTGTCCGGGTAACTGAGGTGACCCAAGCCACAATGTCGCCTCCACAGGTTAAGCTTTTGAAATCACGTGGAAGCACCAACCACCCAAGAAAAGTGCAACGGTTCGAGAGCTTTCCCAAGAAGGAGGCTGAAAGAAAGAAAGGAGAGAAAGGAAGGGGAGAAAAAGAAAAAAAATCCAACCTCCTCTTTCCATCACTCGATTCCAGAAGATGTGAGTGATGGTTTACGATATCTCTTCCGTGTCCCTCATCCGAATCATCCAAATCTTGTTCGTTTGTCATAGCTGTCATAGGGCACTCAAGCCCCATCCTTCCATCGCAAAAGCCCTCATCATCGCAAAACCCTCATCATCGCGTTTCCCTACGTGAGATCCACTCAATTGATAGGACCAAAAAACAGGAAGTATGAAGGCGAGCGAGCAAAAGAAAAAGAAAAGAAGAGGCAAGGGAAGAAGAAGAAAAACGACAACCTGAGATATTCTTGCGGATCAACCACGTCAGAGCTCAAACCAAGATACGGCGCCACTCGACACGCGAGCCAATGAGGTCGCAAGGTGGAACTGCACCTCTTTCCCACACTCAATATTCGAGTGCGGTAAGCCATGCTCTCACTTGAAAAGTGTGCCCTGGTACTGGATTTTTGAATTTTTTTTTTTGAAAAAAAGCCTCACTATGGTGCCGGTGTGATAACCACAAAAGTGTACCCACAGAACAACGCACGAGGATTATGCACTATGATACGTATCAGTTACAACTCAGATAAGATACTTCTGCCCTTCTTTCACCTGAAGATTGTTGTAAAAGAGGGAAATTTTTTCTACAGTACAGTACCACAGTAAAAAGAATTGGGCTTTTGCGGGGGAGGGGTAAAAGTCGCAGGGAGATATTATAGATGGGATGCGAAAGATATGGAGGGGGAAAAAAAAACAAAAAACAAAAAAAAACACGACAAACCAGCGCAAAGGTAAGCAAGTAAGCAAGCAAGCAGATGCCCTAGTGTGCAGAGTTCTCGTATACGCCGGTACTGTGGAGGTCAGGATGGATAGATGCCTTTTACTTTGTTGCGATTGCGGTGACAAAGAACGAACAAACAAACAACTCGAGTTCGTTAGCAAAGTTCTCAGTCTCGTTGGCCGCGCAACGGCAAAAACGTGAGGGCGAGGGCGAGGGCGAGGGCGAGAGGGAGAGAAAGGAAGAAGAAAAAAGAACTCCACTTCCTATTACATATGTAATTCTCGAAGTTGCGGTGCCCCCCAGGCCAATTGATTGTGACCTGCATGCCTCCCTGCCTGCAGTCCTACTGCATTGAACTTTTATCACAAATTATAGCGAGCGCTCAAGTGCAAGAGATGGGTTAACCCGCGTACTTTACGGAGATACACCTATGATGCAACAATGCTGTACTCGAGTACTCTGCCAATTGACCTACGTGCCTACGGGCACGGACGGATACCAAAGAGAACTCTGATACGCTGTTCTATCTGCAAGGTAATTATGCAAAGGCAGGTATGCATCGAACTCAATGGTGCCTCTAGGAGCGACGTAACTCGTGCTGAGTCTGTCGGTTGGCTAGGGAGTCCTCAGCACTCGGTTACAGTGCTCTGGAATAGGGAAGTTAGGGTTTTGGGTGAGTTGAGGGTTCGGGTTAACCGTTTGGGGCTGTAGCATGATGATCTGTCCGGTCGGTCGGTCAGTACTGTAGAGGAAGAAGGGTGGAATGGAAGGGAATTAGTTAAGAAGCATCGTGGGTTGAGCGGGGTGCGGCATCGGGGAGGAGACAGTACGAGTACAGTGCGGGGGGAAATAATACCTTTGTCAAAAGCGTCCAACCGATAGGATCGGAATACGATCTAGGGTTACAAAGTACCTCAGCGCGCTTTTTCGATGGTGCGGTACCAAACAATTGGCGCACCAATCAGCCAGGTGGTGAATGGGTTTCCTGTGCTGTACTCGAGTATGTGCTCAAGTTGCAGGCAGAACACGGAAGCTACAGTAAAAGTTACACACGCGAATGGCCCAATGGCTCCCATCCAACCGATAAATCGGTGGACACAGAACGATATGGGTTGACCATCGTGGGAGTGATGAGTGCTCAAGATAAGCTCAGCTTTCTGAGCTGTGCTATTGATAGAGGGGAGGGAAGCTAGCCACTGGTACACTACCCGTACCTATCGTTACCGACGGTATCGTAAAGTTTAAGCACTCTTCCCCGTCCCCTCCGCCGATGGATGGGCAGACTTTCGTCGTCATGGCGATGAAGGTTTTTTTTTGATCGTTGGGGCGCACTCCTACATACGTCGTTGCGCATTTCGAGTTTTTCCATCATTCGGGTGCAGAGTATTACAAACGCCCACAGAGATTACGCTTGAACGCTTTTTTTTTGTGACCCTATGATACCAAGATATACTCGATTGTTCAGGTACTCGTACCGTATAATACAGCACTCGTACCAGTGTCCATAAATTATACAAAGCGATCAAAGCAGAGCGGACTTTTCCCTCACAAAGACATTGGGTTACACGGCCCACCCAACACTCCCGATGGAACTCAGTTCGATGGGGGGGGGGGAGAAAATGAAAAAATGACTCAAGTGGGACATAAAGTGGAAAATTTTTCACCATGGTCTTTTTAGCAGTCACCACTACCGTACGAGTACAAGCACCACCCTTCTATCTCTCATCACACGGTACCGTACTCGTACCGGTATCACCCTCCCCTTCCTTCCTTCCTGGCGTACACACGGACATTTTTCGCTATGGTATGGAGGCATATGTATGTGATTTGTGTGATTCGGAACTTTGTGAGAGTGTGATGAAGAAGAAAATATAAACATATCAAACAGGGCTTGCAATTTGTACGGTTCACAAGGGTTACTAATTCCCTTTTTCCAGATTGCTGTTGGGCGAATCGGCAATGGACAGGGTGTGGTGATGACTCTGGTGAGGTTAGGAGTTTTGAAAAAGGGTAGGGAAGAGAAAGTATTGGGGGAGGGGAAGGAGGGGTGAGCATCTCGAGGAAGGTCTCTTCGTTTATGAGGTCTCGGAGGGTTGTTTTTCTTTTCTTCTCTTCTGGACGAATTCATTTCCGGACCCGGCTGTTTGGAAAAGGGGCAAGCGGCGAGCAAGGAGCAGTTTTTCCCTTTTTTCCCCTCTTGTCCCGAGCGCACGGAGGATCCCAACGGTTACCGATTTTTTTTTTCCCACCTACTACTGTAAAGCATGGCGGGAGCTGTGTTACTGGACCATGCCCACTTTGAATAGGAAGGGGAAACCTTGAGAAACACGCTAGAGTAGGGGAACTGGTTGGGTGGTCATCCTTGGCGACAAAGTTTTGCACCTGTTTAAAATTAGCTCATTTCACAATATCCCAACAAGTGGGTTTGAAAGCTCGTGTGTGGAGTGGTGAATTACTCGAATATCGTGGTGCTGAATTGAGTTGAATTCAATGGATGGATTACTGGCGGGAATTGGCTACCGTATCCCGTCTGTTCCATTTGCGAGGGCTCGTTACCGGTATGAAAGGCAAGCAAAGCATGATACCAACGGGTCAGATTTAGGAGGGGCGGCGGCTATCTAGCGGAGGTTGTTGTCCACTAAGCGCATCGCAACGACTAGGCCCGGGGTAGCGGCGGGGGGCAGGCGGGGAGGGAGAAAGGAAAACGAGTGAGGGTGGGAGCCAGTGAAAGAAAGAGAGTTTACCGGTAGGAGCTGGAACGGGCGAGAGCTGGAAGGCGGTTCTCCGCTGAAAAAATGCAATGTGGCCTTCCTGTGGTAGGTTGGGACAAGGTGTGGTGCGCATGTTCGACAGGGACAGGAGGAGGAGGGATTGTCGTCGCCATTGGAGGGGATACCGTGGTCTCGATACGATAGGATGAACAGAGAGTCGCTGGGGGAGGGAAGGGCGAAGAAAGGTGAGGACGAGCTGACAAACAGCACTCGGAGAGTCTCGCTCGTGGTAAATTGCGGCTTCTAATCATAGCATAATTTGTGATGGTATTTTTGTTCATCTCTTACTGTGCAAGCATGGCAGTGGATGAGCGAGGGAGGCTGCCCGGGTGTAAACCGAGTAAGTGTACCGTATTGTATTGGTCAGTTGCGGGTGGGCGTAGCAGATGCTCATTTTTAGGTATTTGGGTTACTCGAGTGCTGAGAGGGAGAGAGGGAGAGGGAGGAGAGGTGGGCAGGTCGCCCCTCTTTTTTTGTTGCTTCAGACGCAGCAGAATAATGTTGGTACCATACCTCAGCTGTGCCTACAGAGCACCGCACGAGTGCTCGTACCGGTAGTTGATTGAAAACGGTGAGGGACAGGAGGAAGAAGGGGTTGAAGGGGGGGGGGGGAGAGAGTGTGTTCCTTGCTCCTTGCCTTATTCCCTAGCCTTCCGCCGACTGTTTTGGCAGGAAGATTGCATATCCCGAATCAAAGCGTAAAGCAACGCACCAATGCGGAGACAAAAAAAATTTGAAATTCCTCACACACACACATCACATACTTTTGCGGATACTCGAGTACCGTACGAGTGCATGGTCACACCTGCTCGGGGAGTATGTTAGATGGTACAAATACAGTACGCTTGCAAGGAGGTGAGAAAGGGGGCGAAAGAGTATCGTACTTTACTGCGCTCAGGGCTGGGCACTGGTGGGTGAGAGGAGTGTGTGCTCAGATGGGTGTGGGTGCATCTTGCAAATTTTGCCTCTCGAGAAGGACCGGTATTTGCTTTTTCGGTATGAGTCGCGTATCCCTGCTGAAGTCTGGATTGTTGTGAGACTAGAGATCAAAAGGAAATAATGTGATTGAATTGACCCGGTCATGACCTGGGTCACAATCTGTATCCCCCCTGGGGATATTCGCCCACCGCTGTATAACTACCCAGCAACCCCCCCATCATCGTGCGCTTTCTCCCTCTCCTCTTTCTCACCTATTCGAGTCCACTCCGCTCACAGCTTCCATCATCGTGCATTCCCAAGGTTCGCTATTCGCGACATTTTGCACACTTCATCCACGTAACCGAGGACCTCGCTTCCAAGTTGGATCGCTTAGCCCTCCCTAACCTCCCCCATAAAACAATTGATATCCTCAGCCATCGCTGCTACTACTTGCTTTTACTTACATGTTAGAGATACGGGAAAAAAATACAAACACCTACCTCCTCTAACTAAAGCGTCCTGAAGAAACGTTCAAGACGCCTCTACCTATCATCTATATCCCTCACACCCCCTATATACCGAGAAGGGAAATCAACAACTTTATACAAGTTGATACTAGAAGAGCAGAATGCAACAATTCGAGCAATCGTCCTTCGCAAGTCCATTCTACCCGCCAGGATACGGTTACAGCAGCCCACCACCTGGTATGCATTCGGGATTGAACTTCTACCGAGAGGGTTTTGGTGCGAATATTCCGACACCGGCCGCTTCACCACGAACCCCTAGTTCGAGCAGACGCAGGAGTTCTCAGCATCCCGAATATATGAGTTCCGAGTTTGCTAGTGCCAAGCGGCCGTCGTCATCCAGGCGCACTGGCCATGAGCATGCCGAGTTTCATGAACAGTATAGCACGGCTTCTCCCCGTCCGGGCGTGCAATACAGAGGTGCCCAGTACATGCACACCCCTGTGCACACCCCTCCCCCCTCATCTCACGCCCATCACAACATGCCCAACATCTACTCTTACGTACCAGGCGGCTTTACGCAACAGCAGCCCGAATACGTAAGTCGCCCTGAATTTTCTCATAACCGTCACCCCCATTATTATTATTCTTCTCGTTCTTCTCACTACCCTTCTCCTCCTCATCCTCATTCCTGCTCTCAGGATTCCTCACCCCGTAAAGAGTCTCGTCGATATAGGACTGCCTCCCGTCGTGAAGCTAGCCGTCATTCTACTCGTTCATACAAGAATGATCACAATACTTTTTCTGGTACTAATGGATACTCTTACGATGAGCAGTTCCCCGCTCCTACCCCTGGCCCTCAATCCCCTCCACCCCGCGAGCGAACTAGATCACGAACTCACACTCACAGACGTGAGGCCACTTGGTCCGGCGAGCCTTCTCCCCGCTCTCCTCCCAAGTCTACTAAGCCTTCCATGCCCCCGAGGGCACATACTGACCCCGCCGCCATCGACGTCGATGCGATTCGTAGAAAGGCAGCCGCTCTCGGGATTCCAGCTGATTACTCTCTGAAAAATTGGGATCCCAATGAGAGACCCGTTATACTTTTGGGGTCCGTCTTTGACGCTAACTCTCTTGGCGAATGGATTTTCAATTGGACCAAATATCATCACGGAAGGTCTCACGATGCCACCAAGACCGCAGGTGGACTTTGGGGATTGTTGATTGAATTGAGCTCCAAGTTGAAGAGATCGAGGGAGTTCTATCCTCAGATCAAGGCACAGGAGAACCGCGAGATTTTGAATGAATTCACGGAGAGCGGTGAGAGACTTTGGTCCAAGTTGAAGGATCTGCTCAAGGCTTGTGAGGAGTACATGTGGAGGGGAGCTCGTGGAGTCGCCTCGCCACGTCCAGAGGAAGGCAAGACGGTTCAGATGGGCAAGAAGTCTGGAGCCGAGTTCGTTGATGCCATGTTCAACGGCGTCAAGGAGTGGGAGCGCACCGAGAGATTGATGAGGGGTATGGCCACATGGTGCCAACGTTTTGAGGTCAACTGCGAAGATATCCTCCGTTGTCCAGATGCGTAGGAGGGCGGACAACCATACGGAACAATCCGAGGAAGGGTTTTGGCGGGCGTTCTATTAATTATTCTCGTCGAGAATTTCGACGGAACGCGAAAAGTTTTTTTTTGGCGGGGCGGTTTGAGTTCCTTTTAGATTTGGGCGTTTTTCCTTTCCTTTTATATACCTGTTATTATTCTTGTCCTTTTTACTCTGCTCATTTTTTATTAATTTTTTGCCCTTCTACCTTTGTCTTTTGTATACCCTGTTTGTTTTTTTTGTTATCGGTTTAATCTTGTTCATTCTCCTTCGGTTCAGGTGGGGGCATGGCATTTTTATTTCTTTCACTTCAAAAAGCGATTGGGCTGTACTATTAGTTTCTCCTGTCTTGTTCCACGGATCCATTCATGTTATACAGGGTTTTTCTCGGTTCCGTCGGGTTTTCGGTCTCCTTTTATAACAGGGTTTAGGGAAAAAGTTTCTTGTTTTATCTTTTTTTTTTTCCTTCTTTCCTCGGATTCATCATCTGCATATTGGGAAAAATCTCTAGCTGCATATGGGAATGGGTTTGGAAAAAAGTTACAGGTTTGGGCGGAATTGTTTTTGATTTTTGTTATTTCTGAGATACCCTTTTTCTTTTTTCTTTTGACCGGTCTTTGATCGGTTAGTTTGGTGGGACGGGGCGGGGTCGAAGGAAAGCGGTTGGGAGGGGATGCAGTGGTAGGAAAGAAACACTCGGAATTGCAAGATGCAATACAAATACACTGTTATAGAGGCTGGAAGTGGGTTGGGGGGAAGTTTGGATGGAAGGATGGAAGGAGGTGCAGTGGTAGGAAACGAACACGAATTTGCGACATGGCAAAACAAAATCACTGTCACAGGCTGGCTGGCTAGCCCCCACTATTACTATTATCATCGTCGTCAAGACGAGATGAGAGAGAGAAGAATGAGTTGAGAATGATTTCCTTTTGTCGCGAAGGTCTAATGTAATATTTTTTTTATTTCCTATATTTCCTTTGTCGTTATCTATCTATCTATCTATCCGTCCACGCAAATTTATTCATGCTATGCGTCTGTTTTTCGTCGAAAAAGAATCCCCCCTCCCCTCACCCCTCCTCACCCCTCACCCCTCTTTCCCCGCTTTCCATTTTTCTGCGGAAATGATTTCTCTTGTTTTCCTTGATTTCTTTGGCCAGGGTCCGCAAAGTGTATTCTATTCTACTCCTCCGTCTCTTGTATGTACTGTATGTAACGTTCTGCAGCCCAGCTTAATTGTTAATGTGAAGATTATTATGCCTTTTGCACCCCGTCACTGGATGGATGCGCATTGCCATGGGACCCGAGAAGGGGGATGGTGGATGGAGGATTTACCCCACTGCTCCCCCACCTGTCCACCACCATTCACCACCACCAGCCAGTGGGGTTAACGTATATACGGTAATCAGCCTCGCAGCCCCAGCTACGACAGCCCGCCGCCCACTCCGCCTCAGCGGAATATACGAGTAACCGCGTACAAAAAACGTCATCCGCGAACCATCCAGCCACCATCCACTGTATCCATCACCCCATGGCTGGATTCTGTAATATGATGGATAGACTGGCGCACACATGCTTTCTCCTTTCCCGCGTAGCTGGTCACTGTAGGTAGACTCACTGTGATCAGGAAGTGTGAGAAGTGGGTATGATACGGTCCCGTTTAGGCCGATTTCGCAGGGAGGGAGGGGAGACGGTGCAACCAACCGACCAACCACCCACCCCTCCTCCTCCCTCCACTTTCCCGCACGAGCTCCAGAGTCCAGAGACGGTCGAATTCACCACCCACCGGCCGGCCCCCCTTTGGTTCGCCCACATTTTTCTCCCCATGCACCTCACCCTGTTCCTGACTGGCCGGCCGCTATTAGTTCGCGCGAACGGGTGGACGGACAAATGTTTACCGTAATCGAATTTTGACGGTTGGGCCGCTTATTCGACGGATTTGCGGTATTTTATTTTGCACAACCCACGGTATTATATTCATTCTGAAGTGGGGTGGTGGGAGTAACTCGTAGGTGAGTTAGTGGTGGTGGTGTTTTTGTTTTTGTTTTTTGTTTTGTTTATGGCGGCACCGAGTACTCCTATTGGTGTGTGTATCGTACTTGTATCGTACTCTCACTAGGGGTTCCTGAGGTTTTTTCTTTTCTTTTCTCTTTTTTTTTCTTCTTCTTCAAAAGATAGTTATCATACAAGTAGGGGTTTTGGGCTCTTTGTGGAGGGTCACCGGGAAGGGAAGGGAAGGGGGGGATTTCCTCCCTTTCGGTCGGGGTGACACAATGGGGACTTTGCGATTTTCGATCCGTTCCAGAGTCAGAATTGGTATTCGTACAGTTACTACAGTGCGAGTACCGAGTCGCCTACCGTAGTGTCCGGTCTTTCTGTGGGCTGTACAGTACTTAAAATTTATTAAGTTGGGGTTCGATTCGAAAGTCGCGAACGGAAAGACCGATTGAATGACAAATTTTTTCTCTTTTTTCTCTCTCGTCCTTTTTTCTCCCAGTTTTTTCTTCTAAATTATCGCCCGCCATCCCGGCCCCGCTGACAATGGCCGGAAAAGAAGAAAAAAAAGTAAATATAGCTACAACTCTCATCACTCCGATAAAAAAAGTTCCCCACCACCACAATTTTTTGTTGGAATTTTTTTCCTTCACGTTCTTTCCATCCACATCCCAACCGTTTCGTTTCCCTGTGGCTTCCTAGCGAGGGCGATCTCACTACATGTCAGATTCGTACGATATGGTGCTGTTATCCGCCGTTTGTGCTTTTGCTTGTGCTTGCGCTTGTGTTCCCATCCATCCATTCCTTCATTCCTTCATTCATTCATTCATTCATCCATTTGCGCTCCGGTTCCTGTTCTAAGCGCGGAGTTATATTTTTGGCACCCGTTACCGCAATGGAGGAACCGTTTGCGACGGTTACAGTGCTCGTAGCGGGGAGGATGACAACATCTCTCCACCGCGCTTAATTAAGCTATGTGGTATCAGGAAAAGGAAGGGTTGTGGAAGGGTGGATTCTTGCGCTGTTTCTGTGCGACGCTATGGAGCGCTCTGTGACCCACGGTACGGGACGGTTGGCGGGTGACGGTGCGGTGCGGTTAAGGCTGAAGTTAGCTGGCTGGCTGGCCTCCTCTACTCGTACTCGTGCTCGTACTGTGCGGTACCCACCGGTATGACATGATAGGGTTCTCATTGCGGCCTTTGGAATTTGGAAGGCCTTCTAACGCTTATCCACGCCCCCATTTTTTCCTTTCCTTTCCTTTCCTTTCGTTTCCTCTCCATTCTCCGGAGTGAGGCTTGTGATGGGAGTGCTAGTGCTGGCGCTTGTTTTTTTTTATTTATTCACTTGTTTATTTATTTATTTATGCTTGGTTGGTTGAAACGCTTATGCTGCTTCTTCTTTCCTTCCTGCTTGGGTAAGGGTGGTACAGCACTTGCACTCCACTCTTGCTCTACTCGTGAACGTCCGCACTTCTACCCGATTACCGGTACGGTACCGTATTCTGGAGCATGGGAAAGGTCTGGCATGTTCCGGCATATGGATTACCCGTTCGTTCGTTCGTTCGTTCCTTGAAAACTGCACTCCCGAAGAAAACCCATCCGGCGAAAGGGGTCCGGGTCCAGCTTGTGCTTTTCATGCTTGTGTCGTGTATAATACGGTAACTACGAGCACAGTATCATACCTTGTCGTACCGGTATGTCTTGAGTTGATTGCTGAAACGAGAGCCCGGGAGGCAGGGGGATCTACTTCGCATGAGGAGCTGTTTGGGGACGAAGGTGTGATTACTCTGCTTGGTTTTGGGTCACTGGGCTGGGGAGGTGATGCGAGGGAAGGGAGGTATGATGGGTAAGGAAGGGGCGGAGAGGAAACGTGGGACCTGCTCGCTCGCTTACTCCTGACTTGACCCCTTGCTTGCCGGATGCTTATTTGTTTATTCATGATATTTGTTTTACTCATACGGTACCTACCCCTAAGCCCAGCCAAGCCAACGGAGGGTGACAAATCGTCACACCCGAGCAAACGGCGAAGGACATTCTGCGGGACCGCCCCACGCGCCAGTGCGAATCCCACTTTTACTGTATCATACGAAGGGACGAGCGGTATCCTCCGTTCGACTGGGCACATTATCGTGAGAATCACCATGAAACCTCGGTTGTGCCGTTCGCTGGGCTGATGCGGTGCTGTATGATACGGTAGGGCACTTACCCTCAGGTCTACCCCCCACATTTTATCCCCGGAGCGATCCGGGGTGCATGTCGGGTCCCCCACGAAAAAAACTTTCAGCGAGCCAGTAATAATCCAACGAATTTTTCTCCCGCTCGTCGTCCGTGCTGTGCTGTTCTGTGCTCGGGCGTCCGTGCGGTATCGATTGATAACCCGGTCGGCGAACGTGTCTCCACAGGCCGGGGATAACTCGGTCCTTCCATCCGCGGTGGTGGTGAGCGAGTGGGTGGGGCTTTGCTAGGGGTGCTGCGGCGATTGTTTCGGCCGGTCTGGAACGGATTGAATTGAACTGCGGTTATCGTGAGATGTTTACATACGGTATGATACCTGGATCGGGCTATCTACCGTGCAGCCCACCGCTCCCCCTCGCCAATAGCCACAACTACCGTTCCCGCGGGCGGCCTCAGGTGAAGCTCCTGCCCACGCTACCCAACCTGACTAAACCAGCGTCCATCACCCGACTTTTAAACCGTCCGACCATGCCAAAACCCTGCTGCCCTTGATGCCGTAAGTGGCGAGCAGCGGTTTAAATCGCGACCACGCGCTCTCCCTCATTCACTCGTTTACCCCAAGCTATTTGTAAAAAATTCCATTTCTTTCCGGACTGAGAAATAGCCTGGTCGGGAGAGAAATCGTACCGTTGCAATGATGCTTTTTTTTCCCTTGGAAATTTCGTGGTTGTCTGCGTCGCAACGGCGATCGTGATACGCTGGCTGGCTGGCTGGCTGGCTGGCCGGCTTCTCCAGATGTATCATACCGTAATAGTCCATGTCGGTCAAGTCAGATTTGCGAGACCGTCTTCTCTCTTTCTCTGAAGCACGAACATGGCCCGTTCCGCCTACAACTGCTGCTTAGGCGAAACTCGGAGTGAGCCACGTTAAGTCGCAGGTTTCGGAATCCCCTTCCTCTCGCCCCTCACTTTTCCCTCCCTTTCCCCTCCCTCCCTTTCCATCCTGTGAATCGGATTTGTGATTCGCGCTCCGCTAAGCCAGACTCGACTCGCCGTAAAGACCGATTCGAGATATCGTCAGGGGGGCCTCGGGAGAGAGCGTTCGCTAGTGCATTCTGCGAGCGTGAGCGTGATCACCGAGTGTCGCTCGTGGCGCCGTGCTCGCGAGGGGTTCTCATGGCCCACGGCAACAGCTGTGAACAGTGCTCACGTGTATCGGGGATGTGACGTGCCAGCGCTTTTGCCAAACGCTCCAGTACATCACTCCGGTGCTCGAGTGATGGCCTATGATTCTTAATTCCGACATTCGCTTCTCGTCAGTGTCTTGGTTGGACGCTATGTTACATGGTTGCCGGTACACGATGCGCCGGAGTCGCCGCAGCAATCTCTGTACCACCCCACTCACCCCGGCCGGATGTGTAACCGTCCCCGGAGTGGTGATTCCGTGCCTCGATATCACGACTGGGAGAGCTAGGAGGGGGTAATATCGAGGGTTGTCATTGGGGTTGATCAATCGACCGGTGATCTCTCGCCGGGGGTGCAGGAGTGAGTTGCAGTGGCGTAAGGGACCTCCTTCTCGAACAAATCTCACGTTCGGCTTGATGTATCCGGTTGGATGGAGCGTTGTGACGGCTTGTCGTGGTGACCGAGGCTACAGCGGGCGTGAAGAGCTTTTGGCGTTTTTTTCCGAGTAACGGCATATCGTCCTTTCTCTCTTTTTACTTCTTGCTATAGGAATATAGCGGGAATTGGGGGATATCTCGAAGCGGATTCTTCCAATCCGCGGTTCGAACGGAGTACCTGTACCGTGTTATACCACTCCTGTACCCTGGTCCGGGGGCCTAAGAGCGGGCGTTCTCAAACTTACTAGCGAATGCGATGGTAACTGAGCGCTTATCAAGCTCCATATTTTCGTCGTCGGAATGAGATGCGCGTGCTTGTGGGACGGTAGGTGCAATCGGATCATCGCAATCCTCAACAGCGCTTTCCGAACCGAGGAACGTGTCGTCATCCGATCCGATCCGATCCCGGATTGCGATGCGATGGAATGCTCTCACGAGAGCTGGGAAGAAGATGGAAGAAGTTCGGGTCATCGGATGAGTTACGGCTTCTTCTCTGGGCACTTGAGCTGGTAGAGTGCCACACTGCTCGAGAGGGCGATAGGGGTATATATGCGTATGAAGGAGATGGGATACCACCGTCTGAATTACAGATCGATAAAAGAGGGCTTTTATATACAGCGTGTCCGCGGAGGCCACCCAAGGTTTGGTGATTGGGATGCCGGGGGGTAAGAATTGCGAGTGCGGGATGGTAACTTCCACCCGCCATAATTATCACACCGAGCGATCTTTCCTCCGTCCCAGTAACTCGCGCAATGGGGTTTACACATCTCTCTCGGGAAAGCGGATTCAGGCACTCGACCGCTCCGGTGAACACGGGAGTCGGGAATGGGTTCCCTTCCGATACCATCATGGTAGGAACCGTCGGCGGTTTGGATAGCCCTGGTACACAGGGATTACATGGCATCCATCTCGGCCTCGGAAGGGCCTCGGGGATCCTGCGTTACTGCTGTGCAATCGGATGCTTACCAGCCAGTCATGTACTATCACTCGAGACATTCGCTGGGTGTAACGATGTGTAACTCGATGGGTGGTTCGGCAAGGATTACATAGCGGAGCACGGCGACTTGACGAGTCGGTAAATACCGAATATGGGAAAGTATAGACCAGCTAGTATTCATCGAGCATTATTAGGGGGCCAAGGCGAGTTCGAGCTAGTCAGTTTCGCAATGCACGACGGAGCGAGCATAATTTCCGGGATGGAGTTCGGGGAGGGCTCGAATGAGAACTCGCGTGCGTCCGGGTGCGGGTAGGTCTGCATCCGAGACCGGGTTTGGCTGTGTAGCGGGTTTTTTCGGGTTTGTGTGATTTCGCTGGAAAGACTGCTTGAATACTGTAATGATTTCCTGTTGATGGGTGGGCTGAAAAGTGTGGATACCCTCTGGACCTCGTCTTGGAGTGCGCGGCTGTGGGATGTTAGCGTGTGAGCGTCACTGTTAAGCCGTGTTTGTAGTAGGAGCTCATCACCGTTACACCTTGGTTAACGGTTATCTTTTACGTCGCTTTTCTCGGGTGTTGGAAGTATTTGCACTTTATATTATTTTCTCTATATCTAGACGGCTCTCGGGGATATACTTTAGAAGGGAGAAAAGGGGAAAGAGGGATTGTAGAGGGAGTAAGTGGACAACAGATATGCAAAGGGTAATTACAATTGGGAGATAACGGAGGGAGTAAATACGACGGAAATTCTAAGCCATAATAACTCATCTTAATACGGTGGAAATAACCCCCAACAAACGCCAGGCTCTAGATTACAAACAGAAACTGGAAAATCTGACTCGACTACATGAGGAAATCCGTATAGAGGTTTGGGCGGGCAGGTGATAGATATGTGTCCCATCTCGTATGATTTCCTTCGGCCGGAAGAGAGAGTATTTGAGCAGTGTTTCTATGGCGGGCGTACTCCGGGAGGAAGAGAAAGGGGGCAATTATCACAAGGCGGCATTTTAAGGTGCGGGGTGGGGGGAGGGCGGCGGCAGTGGCGGTAGGCATGTCTATGGAACTCTTGCGGTCCTTACGGAGATGGGATAGAGGTTATCTATGTTCGAAGGTGGTAACAAGGGGATGCATCCTGGGTCTTAGGTCGTGCTGCGGGCGGTAGATGTTGGGGGCTGTAGAAGCGCTATCACTCCGGCATGACCACGCCTAATGGCACACGAGAGCGGAGTTTGGCCGCACTTATCTGGTTTGTTGGGGTTGACGTCGTCCCTTTCGAGTAGTATTTTCACTACCCCCTCGTGCCCATTCTCAGCAGCACAACAGAGTGGTGTTTGACCGCTGTTATCTGGTTTGTCAGGGTTGACATCATCCCGCCCGAGCAGTATTTTCACCACTCCGTCGTGCCCACTCAGAGCAGCGCGCCAGAGTGGGGTTTGACCGTATATATTTGGTTTGTCGGGGTCGACGTCGCCCCGTTCAAGCAGTATTTTTACCGCTCCCTCGTGCTCATTCCGAGTAGCACAACAGAGTGGTGTTTGACCATATATATCTGGTTTGTTGGGGTTGACGTCGCCCCGTCCGAGCAGTACTTTCACCACTCCCTCGTGCTCTCTCCAAGCAGCACGCGAGAGTGGTGTTTGACCGGATATATTTGGTTTGTCGGGGTTGACGTCGTCCCGTTCGAGCAGTATTTTCATCATTCCTTCGTGCCCATTCTGAGCAGCACCCCAGAGTGGGGTTCGGCCGCTGCTAGTTGGTTTGTCGGGGTTGACGTCTTCCCGTCCGAGTAGTATTTTCACCACTCCCTCGTGCCCATTCTGAGCAGCACCCCAGAGTGGGGTTCGGCCGCTGCTATCTGGTTTGTCGGGGTTGACGTCGCCCCGTCTGAGCAATACCCGCACCACCCCCTCATGTCCGTTTCGAGCAGCCCACACAAGAGGTGTATTACCCGCGCAGTCTTTTTGGTTGATGTCGCATCCATCCACCTCTACCAAACCAGCTACAATTTCAACGATCCCGAAGAAGGATGCACAGTGTAGACCACTGAACCGAGAGGGTTTATCAAAACTAGAAGCATAAGAATACGGGTACTGCTCTTTCAAAAGAATTTTAATGGACATATGGTCACTGTAGTCGCTAAATAGCTTCAGCGCAAGCGATTTCGCGCAATCTGAAAGGTTCCTTTTTGCGTGAACTCCCCAATATAGAGAAGAATATTCGAGAAAGGGTGTGCCTTGGGGTCGGGGAACGGACTGGTTGAAAAAGCTTTAACCTGCTGGGAATTTAGATAACTTAAGCAGGTTTCTGCAATTGTCGAGTGAGCTGTACTAAATAGCTCTGGACGAGCCCGGAGGTACTCTTGAAGAGTAGAATGGATTAACCGCACAGTGAGAGTTTCTTTGTCTACGGTAACAAGTCCTTGACAGGAGGCTAGAACTGTCCCTATGGAAGGAACATTATCGGTATTAAGATTCGGCGACCATATTTCGACTGCTAAGGCATGGCACAGCTCGTCGGACTTAAGGGGCCGCTCCGAGTGAGAGATCCACATCAAAGTGGACATTCCAAGTCCCGATTTCTGGCCACCCTCTCCTTTTATTCGACTTAGCGTTGCACTATAAGCATCCCCCAACCCCGAGCCATCGGTCATTGCCTTGAGCTTTTGTCGCCTCCGATGGATTGTGGCTTCTTGTAGGACCGCATCGATATTCAGCGACACTAACAGGAATCTAGATAATGTACGATACCTGTTAGTGGATAACCTGAAGTAGCTTCCCCAGATTCGTTACTTGTACATACATTTCCGAAACATCTTCAGGAATTTTCCTTAGGATGTCTGCCTCTAAACCACCGTCCATCGCATCCGGGTTGATGTCTTCGTGCAGCCTGGTATGAAGAAATCTAATAATATCATCTCTTTTTGGACTTATCGACAGACTGGTTACTCTTCTAGCAAGTCCCCTCACAATCTCCGGTTGAATGTGCGACCTTCCAGTCATGAATATTCGAGTACGTGGAGACCTATGAAGGATTTGATTCAGCGAATCGAGAGTCTTGACTCGATATCTTGCCACACATTCATCAAGAGCATCTATGCATATGAATGTGAGCGTCTTGGAAGTGATGGTATGTAACATCTTCACAAGATCGGAAAGCTGTGGCCCTCGTCCACCAATGGCCATTTTCTGGTCCTCATAGGCTTGCACTATTTCCCTTGGCACCTCTTTCAGTCCGCTCACAACCTGTTTGAGCAGGGCGCCTAGGATGCTCGTCAATGACTGCTCCTTCTGGGCGGCGAAGTCGAAGTAAAAACACGCAACTGCGACATTTTGTCCTCTGGCCTGATCACATAACCTGTCTATCACTAGGGAGCTAACGTCGCGGCTTGTCAGCACTAGCCCTTTCTTCTTCCATGCCTTGAGGTTCGTCCTTGTTACCTGACAAAAGTCTTGCCGGCCCCTGGATTTCCATAGCAAAACAAAACTGGGTTATCAAGTTCACCCCCCCCACTACCGGTGTGCCAGCTTCTAAACTCCTTGGTTTTAAAGAGCCATTCCCCTACTTTTTCGACTCGGCGGTCTTGGATATCGTGATGCCGTAACCTAGGATCTAGTGGTGATAACCAGGTCAAGATTTGAGGTCGGTCATCGGCGATGGTATTGTTGTTCCACACTTTATTAAAGGAATTGGTGGTATTAAAGGAGTTGGTATTATTGGAGGAACTGGTATAATTGAAGGAGTTGTTATTATCATTCGAGTGATATTAGGACATCTTCGCTGTAAGGAAGCCGGTAGGGGATAGGTAATTGAGTTTGTCTCTTGATAGAATTTCTGGGGGATGAAGGGTAGCGGGGTAAGAGATAAGTCGTTTAGCAGCCTTACCCAGAGGGCTCGGACCCTCCAATAAAAACCACCAAGATTTGGTGGAACATATAGGCAGCTGGCATATCATCCTTGCTGCTGCCGCGCCACTATTGGCGGGAGGCGAGGCTCTATATTTCACAGCGCTTACGTACGAGTACTCGAGCACAGGTAAGTTGTTGTAAATCCTATATCTCACGGGTTGTATATTGTATTATCTCCCGCTGGGTTCGACCGGCAAATAATAGGATAAACGTATTCTATCGTCACACCGGAAGATCCGTGTCTGGCAGGAAGGTCTACGGGCCACCAGGAGCCACCGCAAGAAGCCAATCGCCCATGCAGACAACTGAGCCAGGAGATGGACCGCCAGTCCACCGTGCAGTTTGCACTCGGACTCCTTCGTTCCTTGCTTAGCTTCAGAGTCTTGAACCCTTAGGGATCATTTAACTATGACAATATCATACCAAAACGGGGGTCTCCATAATCGGCACCTCCTCTCACATTGAAGTCCTGTCGAGCGAACATTGGGCCGCAGCAGCTTTGTTATAATGGGGTCGGTGGGCAGAGGTGTGGGGGGCCGTAATTGCCGAAGGGTTAAACTCTTGAAATTTACTATTTCAGAGCCCTGCAATCTCCGGATTCTGGATCAGATGCTCCTGATAAATACCATATATTATCTTGACCATACCTATCTGGCGCCCATCAGCGGCATACTACAAGTACCACAACCCGAACTCTCTCGCAACCTAATAGGAGCTCTAGAGAGGGGTTAACGTTTTCCCGATACGGTATAAGATCGGCCAACTGGGCGCGCAGAATCTCTTTAATTGGCATTTGAGATTCTGTTAGCCCGTCAAACTAAACCTATCGCGGGCTGATAGGCTGGATTCTGTCAATCTAATCCGGTAGTGGATCTCAAGATTTTATACGGTCTGCGGCGCCTCAGTGCCATCCAATCATTCCCCCCCAAATTTGTGTCAACAGCACCATTTTTTGTGCCTATGGGTAATGGGAGATACCACGTCTCGCCAAGTGCTATCCTACGGAGCGGCGAGAATCTTGCACTGTGACTAGCGACACCTTAGGGCCCGCTGCGGGATTGGCTACCTTGGTATACTGGGGGGAACTTGGGCCCTGGTATGGGCGTTGGCTGAGGAGCTTGCATATCGCCTAACTTAAAGCATCACAACAGTCCTCCGTGTTGTCTATACCACCTGCACAGCTCCCCCAGCAATCTCATATCATACCGGGTTCTCGAAGGATAGGGGCCGTGCTTTTGTCACTCACCAGGACCACCATATGCTGGTACGGTACTGTCGGAAGTGTGGATGGCTAGGTCATAGATTACGGCGAAAGGGCGTTGTCTGCGTATTAGAGAGTCAGGGAGCATCTTCGCCATGTATTTAAGCCCTTTGTTTTCCCATAGCTCAAATGTACTGAGAACCACGACTCTCTCCCTACCTTACATGAGAGACCTATAGCACTGGTACAGTACTCGCGCAGTGTAGTGCCACGGTAGGATGCTGCTCTTAATTGAACAACGTTTGTGAATACGGCCACTATTGTGTCACTACTGGAAAGTTCCGGCGAGAAAAGCTGAATTATGCCGATTGCAATGGCAGCTGTGCTTACAAACGTCATTCAGTTACGGGCACGTTAAGCCCAATGTACCCCGTCTATCTAATGACGGGGGAGTAAATTCGTCAGAGCCAAGTAAATAATGTACCGTTCGGTTGCTATGTGGGAATTCGAAGGGGGGTTGAACGTGTTGATGAGTAGCCTTCTACAGGTATCACAACCTGGGGTAATTCGGTACCCCATATTTGCCACTAAGTTAACTGATAGAGGTGGAAGAGGAAGGCTGGTGGACGGCTCTGGGGGAAGTTAGCATAGTGGGGAGGCGGCGGACAGAGAGGGCGGTGAACAATACCGGCATATCAAAAAATCTGGTGGCAAACGCCAGATTTGGAGGGTTCGTTGCTCCCACCTGTTTGCTCCCTCTGCTAGGTTACCATATGATACTATATTTGGCACAGTACTCTCAGGCATGTGGGCGGCTATGCGGTTTATTATGACCGGATGACGCTGTCTGTGTAGTGGGGACGTGGAGTGCTCCCCTCCCCGCTGTGTATTTAAACCCTTTGTTTTCAGGTACCTGTTACAAAGAACAACACCCCCCCCCCCACCTTGCATGAGAGAACTCCCACGGTACTGTATGTGTGAAAAAACTCGACTCTACTTTAGTCTGCTTATATGCGCTGCCGCACTCGAGGCGCTATTATTTCTAAGCTGGTAAATTGGAGTAGTTGGCGCCGCTCTTTCTGCAGCTATTCTGTAATGCCATCACAGGCCGTCACTCGTCCAAGTTTGGACAGTCTACCGGAAATGTTACCTCAGTGTAATGAGTGGTATGGATATGCTCGGCCGGATGCGTGGCCATTTGGGACATGAGGGGCTAGGAAAGGGCTGGTAGTCATACTGATGTATATTCATGTCACTGACTGGAAGAGCACGTCAGTCTCGGGTGCGTCACTAGAGGGCAGGAAGATATCTCTCTCTCTTTCTCTTTCATTGATCGGTCTCATCACTTTGCGCTTCAACTCCCGTCTCCTCCGCGCGGCCTCCAACATAGTCCCTTTCGCGAGAAGTTTCTTTCACTTCTAGTCCTACCGGCACTCCTTTTGTAGTTAGACTAGACTTGACTTCATCTCTTCCCCACTCTTCTCTCAACTCCGTGGCCGTGCCTTGTTCAACTTTGGTACCCCTTCTCATCACCTGTCATTCTTAGTCCTTATTTCGTTTTCTTTCTTTCTGGGTTCTCATAATTTTGGTTTTTCTTTTCTTTTAGTTTTCTCTTTCATTTTTCCACCTTTCTTGGCTCGAGGATGTAAAACCCACTCCTGGGCATGCGCTAGGCAATTGTGCCTTTTTTCTCTTTCCCCGGCTACACACAACTACATAAGTTTAGGGCACGAACTGTAGGTTTACATAGCATAAGATACGGTGCGAGGACACTAAGATACGGTACGATAACTTTCCGTGGGCTTGGTAGACGCCGTTAGCTGACCTAGTATACCGTAGTACTTTATATCCCAAGGGAGATGAGATGAGATGCAGGGGAGGGGATGGTTGCAAATGGCTTAAGTTACTGCGCAGAGGAAGAAAGAAAAGAACCAAAATTTATGCTTCAAGCACAATTAACCCCCTGAATTCCCGTAAGAATATCGCTCTTTCTAACGTGCCTCTTGCTCGATGACGCCCGCCTGCGCTGAGTCCTCTCCACATGCTACCAAAGCCCCCCTTGAGGTCTTTTGTCTGACCACCCACTAATCGCTGTAGGTGGGCAGTCCAAACCCCTCCTGTTGTGAAAAAAATCTTAACGAGAACCCCTATGGCAAGAGACACCATTTCCCGGCATCAGATTCTATAATCCAAGATGCTGTCCCTGGGGGGTTTACCTTACGCCGTTATTTACGATACGGCATCGGTTGTTTACAGTGCTGTAATAATGCCTGGCATCGCCTGGACACTAATGTCGCAGGACATGGCGGGGTTTTCACAGCCTTGCTGGGGCTGGTGGAGCCTAACCTGAGCATCGGACGGGACGCCCCGAGAAGAGAAGCGACCTGGTAGGCAAGGAGAGACTAAGGGGTGAAATACCCCTTCCAGGTTGCTCGTGGGTCGGTATTGCGCAACGCTGGAGGTTGGTCGTTTGATCGCTCTTAAAACTGTAGGTTAGGGTAAGATATCGTACGAACTCGGAAAGCTTGCTGCTCACTTAGGATCCGGGGGAGGATATTGCGCATTTGAGCCACGCGCTAGTGGCCGAAAGGAGAGGTTAAGGTGACAGTTGCTGAGCCCCGTTCGGAGGGATGGCCTTCTGAGCTGACAGTGGCCGGATCGGAGAAGATATATAAGCCAGCGTGCGCTGGGTACTGTTTACCCTACTGATTTTCTTGATATAATAAGCAAGATTAAAAAATATGAACAGCATCTCAACCTCGCCTTGAAGCGCACACCTGAAGGGCAGACGCGTATAAACATCATTCGTTCTCACTAAACCATGTCCACAGCGGAAGCCTGTCACCACTGTTTTAGTGAACATTTATCTTTTACGTCGCTTTTCACGAGTGTTAGAAGTATTTGCACTTTATATTATTTTCTCTATATCTAAACGGTTCTCGGGGATATACTTTAGAAGGGAGAAAAGGGGAAAGAGGGATTGTAGAGGGAGTAAGTGGACAACAGATATGCAAAGGGTAATTACAATTGGGAGATAACGGAGGGAGTAAATACGACGGAAATTCTAAGCTATAATAACTCATCTTAATACGATAGAAATAACCCCCAACAAACGCCAGGCTCTAGATTACAAACAGAAACTGGAAGGTCCGACTCGACTACAAGAGGAAATCCATATAGAGGTTTGACCGGGTAGGTGATAGATATGTGCATTCCCATCTCGTGTGATTTCCTTCGGCCAGAAGAGAGTGTTTAAGCAGTGTTTCTATAGCGGGCGTACTCTGGGAGGAAGGGAAAGAGGGTAATTATCAAAAGGCGGCATTTTAAAGTGCGGGGTGAGATGAGGGAGGCGGCGGTAGTGGTAGGCATGTCTGTGGAACTGTTGCGGTCCTTACGGAGATGGGATAGAGGTTATCTATGTTCGAAGGTGGCAACAAAGGGGATGCATCCTGGGTCTTAGGTCGTGCTGCGGGCGGTAGATGTTGGGGGCTGTAGAAGCGCTATCACTCCGGCATGGCCACGCGTAGTAGCACACAAGAGCGGAGTTCGGCCATACTTATCTGGTTTGTTGGGGTTAACGTCGTCCCGTTCGAGTAGAATTTTCACCACTACCTCGTGCCCACTCTGAGCAGCACAACAGAGTGGGGTTCGGCCGCTGTTATCTGGTTTGTCGGGGCTGACATCGCCCCGTCCGAGCAGTATTTTCACCACCCCCTCGTGCCCATTCTGAGCAGCACAACAGAGTGGGGTTCGGCCGCTGTTATCTGGTTTGTCGGGGTTGACATCGCCCCGTCCGAGCAGTATTTTAACAACTCCCTCGTGCCCATTCGCAGTGGCGCAATATAGGGGTGTTCCGCCGTACGTATCTGGTTTGTTAGGGTTGACGTCGTCTCGTCTGAGAAGTGTTTTCACCACTCCCCCATGCCCATTCTGAGCAGCGCAATGGAGTGGTGTTTGACCGAACATATTTAGATTGCTGGTGCTGACGTCCCGTTCGAGCAGCATTTTCACCACTCCCTCATGCCCGCCGCAAGCAGCATGCCAGAGTGGTGTTTGACCGAGAGCATCTGGCTTGTCGGGGTTGACGTCGTCCCGTTCGAGCAGTATTTTCACCACTCCTTCGTGCCCAATCTGGGCAGCACAACAGAGTGGTGATAGGCCGTACTTGTCTGGTTGATCGGGGTTAACGTCGTCTCGTCCGAGCAGTATTTTCACCACTCCCCCATGCCCTCTCCGAGCAGCATGCCAGAGCGGTGTTTGATCGGATATATCTGGTTTGTCGGGGTTGACGTCTTCCCGTCCAAGTAGTATTTTCACCACTCCATCGTGCCCATTCTGAGCAGCGCAATGGAGTGGCGTTTGACCGAACATATTTAGATTGCTGGTGTTGACGTCCCGTTCGAGCAGTATTTTCACCACTCCCTCGTACCCATTCGCAGCAGCGCAATATAGTGGTGTTTGGCCGTACTTATCTGGTTCGTCGGGGTTGGCGTCCCATCGGAGTAGTATTTTCACCACTCCCTCGTGCCCATTCCGAGCAGCACCCCAGAGTGGGGCCCGGCCGCTGCTATCCGGTTTTTCGGGGCTGACGTCATCCCGTCCGGCCAGTATTTTCACCACTCTCTCGTGCCCTCTCCAGGCAGCATACCAGAGTGGTGTCCGGCTACTATTATCTGGTTTGTCGGGGTTGACGTCGCCTCGTCCGAGCAGTACCCCCACCACCCCCTCATGCCCGTTCTGAGCAGCCCACACTAGAGGTGTATTACCCGCGCAGTCTTTTTGGTTGATGTCGCATCCTTCCACCTCTACCAAACTAGCTACAATCTCAACAATTCCGAAGAAGGATGCACAGTGTAGGCCGCTGAACCGGGAGAGTTTATCGAAATGGGAAGCATAAGAATACAGGTACTGCTCTTTCAAGAGAATTTTGGGGGATATGTGGTCACTGTAGTCGCTAAATAGCTTCAGCGCAAGCAATTTTGCACAATCTGAGAGGTCCCTTCTTGCGTGGACTCCCCAATATAGGGAAGAATATTCGAGAAATGGTGTGCCTTGGGGGTCGGGGAACGGACTGGTCGAAAGAGCTTTAACCTGCTGGGAATTCAGATAACTTAAGCAAGTTTCTGCAATTGTCGAGTGAGCTGTACTAAATAGCTCTGGACGAGCCCGGAGGTACTCTTGAAGAGTAAAGTGGATCAACCGCACCGTGGAAGCCTCCTTGTCTACGGTAACAAGTCCCTGACAAGAGGCTAGCACTGTCCCAATGGAAGGGACATTGTCAAGATTAAGATCCGACGACCCTATTTCGACTGCTAGGGCATGGCACAGCTCATCGGGGCTCAAAGGCCGCTCCGAGTGAGAGATCCACATCAAAGTGGACATTCCAAGTCCCGATTTCTGGCCACCCCCCCCTGTTATTCGGCTTAGCGTTGCACTATAAGCATCCCCCAACCCCAAGCCATTGGTCATTGCCTTGAGCTTTTGTCGCCTCCGATGGATTGTGGCTTCTTGTAGGACCGCATCGACATTCAGCGACACTAGCAGGAATCTAGATAATGTACGATACCTGTTAGTGGATAGCTTGAAGTAGCTCCCCCAGATTCGTTACTTGTACATACATTTCCGAAACATCCTCAGGAATTTTCCTCAGTATGTCTAATTCTAGACTACTGTCCATCGCATCCGGGTTTATGTCCTCGCGCAGCCTGGTATTAAGAAATCTGATAATATCATCTCTCTTGGGACTTACCGGCACACTGGTTACTCTTCCAGCAAGTTCCCTCACGATCTCCGGTTGAATGTGCGACCTTCCAGTCATGAATATTCGAGTACGTGGAGAGCTTTGAAGGATTTGATTCAGCGCATCAAGAGTCTTGACTCGGTATCTTGCCACACATTCGTCGACAGCATCTATGCATATGAATGTGGGCATCTGGAAAGTGATGGTCTGCAACATATTCACAATATCGGAAAGCTGCGGCCCCCGCCCACCGATGGCCATTTTCTGGTTCTCATAGGCTTGCACTATTTCCCTTGGCACCTCTTTCAGTCCGCTCACAACCTGTTTGAGCAGGGCACCCAGCATACTCGTCAATGACTGCTCCTTCTGGACGGCGAAGTCGAAGTAAAAACACGCAACTGCGACATTTTGTCCTCTGGCCTGATCACACAACCTGTCTATCGCCAGGGAGCTGGCATCGCGGCTTGTCAGCACTAGTCCTTTCCCTTTCATACCTCGGGGTTCGTCCTTGTTACCTAACAAAAGTTTTGCCGACCCCTGGATCTCCATAGCAAAATAGAACTGGACTATCGGATTCACCCCCCCCGCTGCCCCCACTGCCGGTATGCCAGATTCTAAACTCTTCAGTTTCAAAGAGCCATTCCCCGACTTTTTCGACTCGGCGGTCTTGGATATCGTGATGCCGTAACCTGGGATCTAGTGGGGATAGCCAGGTTAGGATATTAGATCGGTCATCGCCAACAGTAAAGTTATTCGTAACAGTCGTGTTCAAGGAGTTGATATTATTACTGTATGATAGCGACATTTTCTGTTTTTACTGCTTGGATATTGTAGATGGGTTGGTGGAGTTTGTCGACTCCTAGGATTCTTGGGGGCTGGAGAAAAGCGGGGTCTTTGTGGAACCGAATAAAACCCCCCGTAACTACTATTTCTCACATCCTTGCGGTCTCCGGATTCTGAGTCAAATTCTCCTGAGCAGGATTAGCGTTTTCCCGACACGGTGTAAGATTGGCCCACTGGACACCCTTGATTTCGTTAACTTGTATTCGTAATTCTGTTAACCTGTCGAACTTAACACATCGCAGGTTAAAGGACTAATTTCTGCTAATACTCTTCTGATAATGGATTTCAAGCTTGAAAGTTTTTACGATACTTCAGTGCTGTCCAAACATTCTCCCCCAAATTTGTGTCGGCGGCGCCCATTGTGTCTATCGGTAACGGGAGATGCCACGCCTAGTGATGTGTTATCGCACAAATCTTGCGCTGCGACGAACGACACCTTAGGGCCCGCGGTGTAACCCCCTAGCTTGGTATATAGAGGGTACATTAGGACTTAGGATGGGTTAGTTGAGGAGCTTACAGTACATATTGCCTAGTATAAAGCATCACAGCATAGTTCTTCGGGGTGTCGGCACTGTTTGGAAAGCTCCTCCCACGATCTCGTATCATGCCAAGTTCGGAAGACATGGACCCTGATTTTGACACCCACCAAGACCGCCATGGATTATTACAGTACTGGTGCAGTACTCGTGCAGTGCAGAGTAGGCTGCTTTATTTAACATAATGTATCTTATCTTTCTAATGACTGGGGAATAGATTTTCCACTTTGAGGACAAAGAAGGTTGGATATGTTGATGAGTAGTCTTCTGCAGGTATCGCAGCCTAGGGTAATTCAGGATCCCATATTACTACTGAGCTAACCGCCGGAGACAGAAGGGAAAAGGCCGGTGGACGGCTCTGGAGACGTTGACATAGGGGAGGGAGGCAGCGGACAGAGGGGATGGCAAACGATGCATCAAAAAATCTGGTGGCAAAGGCCAAATTTAGAGGGGCCCTTCGTTGTTCCCCCCTGTTTGCTGCCCCTCCACTACCGTATGTTACCGTATTATGGACGACACTCTTAGTATATCGTACTCCGGAAGGCAAACAAAACCACTGACATTGTTAGCATAGTATAAAACTCAATTCCACTTTAGTCCGTTTATATGCACTGCTACACTCGAGCGCTATTATCTCTAGGTAGGTAACTTACGGTAGTTAGCGCCGCTATTTCTAAGGTTGTATTGTAACGCCCTCACAGACTCTCACTCGTCTAAGTATCTCGGACTAGTCCCTTTTCAGGACCAGCTTATCCCACCACCATAGTCCTACTCCTTTCACCGTTAGACCACTCGAGTACGATCCACATGACATTTTTTTCCTCATCTCTTCGTCCTCTCAACTTGATGACCATACCTTGTTCAACTACAGTACCCCTCCTCATCACTCATCATTCTTAGTCCTTCCTTTGTCTCCTTTCTTTCGGTTTTCTACCTTTAGTGGCTCGGGGGTATAAACCTACTCCAGTGAATGCACTAGACAATCGAGCATCCTTTCTCTTCCCCCACCTACACGAAACCACATAAGTTTAGGTCTCGAAGAGTAGGTTTGTGTAGTGTATGAGACATGGTATCGGACACTTACGATACAGCACGATAACTTTCAGTTTGCTTGCCTGACGCCATTAGCCGGGCCAGCGTAACATGTCACTTTAGCTCCTAGAGGAGGTGTAGGATGGGGAGATGGTCTGCGAATGGCTTAAGTTACTGAACAGGGGAAGAAAAGGAAACCAAAATTTATGCTTTTAAACACACGATTAGCCCCCAGGAATTCTCGTAGGGGTGTCGTTCCCCCCAACCCACCTCCTGCTCAGTACCGGCCACCTTCACTGGATCTTCACATGCTACGAAACCCTATTTGAAGTATTTTGTCTAATCGCCCACTAATCTCTGCGCATGGACAATCAGCAGTCCTCCTGCCCTGGAAAAGTTCAACTTTTCAGTACTTTATGCAACATGGGCTCCTATGGCAAGAGACAATACCACCAAGCATCAAATTTTACAATCCAAGATACCGTTCCCGGGGATTGTACCCCCCGCTATTATTCACCAAACTGTATCCGTTGTTTATAATGCTGCAATGTCCGGCATTATTCGGACATCACTATCTTATGAATGGCAAGGCTTTCGCAGCCTCGCCGGGGGGGTTATTGGGGTTCGCGACGCCCAACCCGAGCGTTAGACAGAATGCCCTGAGAAGAGAAAATGATCTGGAAAGTAATGGGAGGCTAAGGGGCGGATTATCGCAGCCCTGGGGTTGGCCGTTAGATCACTCTCAACAATTACTGTAAGATATCGTACTAACTCGAGTAACTTGCTATGAACCTAGTATGCGGGGGGTATTGCGCATTTGAGCCACGCACTAGCGACCGAAAGGAGAGGAGGTTGCAGCGACAGCTGTTGAGTCCCATTCGGGGGAACGGTCTTCGGAGCCGGACTGGGGAATATACTATACGGTATATAAACTAGCTTGCACTGGGTACTTCTTACTTTACTAACTTTCTTGATAAGCAAAGTTAAAAAGTGTGGACAGCCTCCCAACATCGTCTTGAGGGGCACACCTTTAGGACAGGCGCATATAAGAATCATCCCCACTAAAGCCGTGTCCATAGTGGAAGCCTGTGGCCACTATGCCTTCGGGAACAGTTATCTTTTACGTCCCCTTTCACGAGTGTTAGAAATACTTTGCACTTTATATTTTTTCTTTACATCTAAATAACCCTCAGGTAGATAGTTTAGAAGGGCGGAAAGGGGAAAAGGGGATTGTAGAGGGGTAAGTGGACAACAAATATACGAGTATTTGCATCTGGGAAACAACGAAGGGAACAAATACGACGGAAATTCCAAGTCACACTAGTTCATCTCAATACAATAGAAATAGCCCCCAACCAACGCCAAATTCTGGAGTCTAGATTAAAAACAGAACTGGCAAATCCGACTTGGCTGCGCAAGAAAATCCGTTGGAGGTTCGGGTAGATATGTGATATGTATGAGTATGATTTAGTTCCGCCAAAATAAACCATTTAAGTTGCCTTTCTATGGTAAGCGTACTTCAGGAGGAAGGGGAGGGGAAATTACCACAAGGCGGCATTTTAAAGTACGGGGTGAGATTAGGCAGGAGTGAGAGGAGGGAGGCGGCGGTGGCGACAGGCATGTTTATAAAACTGTTGCGGCCCTTGCGGGGCAGGGCAGAGGTTATCTGTATTAAAATTTTGAAGGTGGTAATAAAGAGGAGGCCTCCTTGGCTTTAGGTCGTGCTGCGGGTGGTAGAAGCTGGGGACTGTAGAAGCGCTATCACTCCGGCATGGCCACGTGTAGTAGCACGCCAGAGTGGGGTTCGGCCGTCGTTATCTGGTTTGTCGGGGTTGACGTCGTCCCGTCTGAGTAGTATTTTCACCATTCCCTCGTGCCCATTCTGAGCAGCACAACAGAGTGGTGATTGGCCATACCTATCCAGCTTGTTGGGGTTGACGTCGTCCCGTTCGAGTAGTATTTTCACCACTCCCTCCTGTCCACTCTGAACAGCACAACAGAGTGGTGATTGACCGTACTTATCTGGTTTGTTGGGGTCGACGTCGCCCCGTCCGACCAGCATTTTCACCACTCCCTCGTGCCCGTTCTGAACGGCACAACAGAGTGGCGATTGACCGTACCTATCTGGTTTGTCGGGATCAACGTCATCTCGTTCAAGTAGTATTTTCACCACATCCTCGTGCCCATTCTGAGCAGCACAAATGAGTGGTGGTTCACCACGCTCATCTGGTTTGTTAGGGTTGATATCGCCCCGGCCGAGTAGTGTTTTTACCACTCCCACGTGCCCATTCCGAGCAGCACACCAGAGCGGTGTTTGATCAAACAAATCTGGCTTGTCGGGGATGACGTTGTCCCATTCGAGCAGTATTTTCACCACTCCCTCATGCCCATACCGAGCAGCACAACAGAGTGGTGATCGGCCGTCCTTATCTGGTTTGTTGGGGTTGATGTCGTCCCGTCCGACCAGCGTTTTCACCACTCCTTCGTGTCCATACTGAGCAGCACAACAAAGCGGCGATTGGCCATACTTATCTGATTTGTTGGGGTTGACGTCGTCCCGTTCGACGAGTATTTTCACCACTCCCTCGTGCCCCCTCCAAGCAGCATGCCAGAGTGGTGTTTGATCGAATACATCTGGCTTGTCGGGGCTGACGTCGTCCCTTTCGAGCAGTATTTTCACCACTCCCTCGTGCCCATTCACAGCAGCGCAATATAGTGGTGTTTGACCGTACTTATCTGGTTTGTTGGGGTTGACGTCGTCCCGTTCGAGTAGTATTTTCACCACTCCCTCGTGCCCATTCTGAGCAGCACAGAAGAGCGGCGGTTGACCGCGCTCATCTGGTTTGTTAGGGTCGACATCGCCCTGTCCGAGTAGTATTTTCACCACTCCCGCGTGCCCACTCTGAGCAGCATACCAGAGTGGTGTTTGATCGAGCACATCTAGCTTGTCAGAGCTGACGTCGCCCCGTTCGAGTAGCATCTTCACCACTCCCTCGTGCCCATACTGAGCAGCACAACAGAGGAGTGATTGGCCGTCCTTATCTGGTTTGTTGGGGTTGACGTCGTCTCGTTCGAGCAGCATTTTCACTACTCCCTCCTGTCCGTTCTGAACAGCGCAACAGAGTGGTGATTGACCGTACATATCTGATTTGTCAGGGTTGACGCAGTCCCGTACGAGCAGTATTTTCACTACTCTCTCGTGCCCATTCTGAGCAGCACACCAGAGTGGGGTTCGGCTACTGTTATCTGATTGGTCGGGATTGACGTCGTCCCATTCAAGTAACGTTTTCACCACCCCCTCATGCCCGTTCACAGCAGCACGGTAAAGAGGTGTTTGGCCATGCTTATCTGGTTTGTCGGGGTTGACGCCGTCCCGTCTGAGCAGTATTTTCACCACGCCCTCGTGCCCACCCTGAGCAGCATACCAGAGTGGTGTTTGATCGAGCACATTTGGCTTGTCGTAGCTGACGTCGCCCCGTTCGAGCAGTATCTTCACAACTCCCTCGTGCCCATTCTGGGAAGCACAACAGAGTGGTGATTGGCCATAGTTATCTGGTTTGTCGGGGCTGACGTCGTCCCGTCTGAGTAATATTTTCACTATTCCCTCGTGCCCGTTCTGAGCGGCACCCCAGAGTGGGGTTCGACCGCTGTCATCTGGTTTGTCGGGGCTGACGTCGCCCCGTCTAAGTAGTGTTTTCACCACTTCCTCGTGCCCATTCTGAGCAGCACAATAGAGTGATGATCGGCCGTGCTTATCTAGTTTGTTGGGGTTGACACCGTCCCGTCTGAGTAATATTTTAACCACTCCCTCGTGCCCATTCTGAGCAGCCCAATGGAGCGGTGACTGGCCGTCCCTATTTTGTTTGTTAGGGTTGACGTCGCCCCGTCCGAGCAGTATTTCCACCACTCTCTCATGCCCATTCCGGGCAGCCCACACGAGAGGTGTATTGCCCGCGCAGTCTCTTTGGTTGGCGCCGCATCCTTCCACCTCTACCAAACTAGCCACAATCTCAACAATCCCGAAGAAGGATGCACAATGTAGGCCACTGAACTGGGAGGGTTTATCGAAACAAGCATGAGAATACAGGTTCCGCTCCTTCAAAAGAATTTTAGAGGATATGTGATCACTGTAGTCGCTAAATAGCTTCAGCGCAAGCGATTTCGCACAATCTGAAAGGTTCCTTCTTGCGTGGACTCCCCAATATAGAGAAGAGTAATCCAGAAAGGGCGTGCCTTGGGGATTGGGAGACGGACTGGTCGAAAGAGCTTTAACCTGCTGGGAATTTAGATAACTGAGGCAGGTTTCTGCAATTGTCGAGTGAGCTGTGCTAAAAAGGTCTCGATGAGCCCGGAGGTACTCTTGAAGAGTAAAGTGAATTAGCCGCACAGTGGAAGCCTTCTTGTCCACGGTAACAAGTCCCTGACAAGAGGCTAGCACTATCCCTATGGAAGGAACATTGTCGGTATTAAGATTCGACGACCCTATTTCAACCGCTAGGGCATGACACAGCTCATCTGGCCTAAGGGGCCGCTCCGAGTGAGAGATCCACATCAAAGTGGACATTCCAAGTCCCGGTTTCTGGCCACCCTCCCCCTTTATTCGACCTAGCGTTGCACCATAAACACCTTCCAGCCCCGATCCATCTGTCATTGCCCATAGCTTTTGTCGTCTACGATGGATTGTGGCTTCTTGTAGGACCGCATCGATATTTAGCGATACTAGCAGGAATCTAGGTATGTACGGTACCTGTCAGTGGATAACCTGAAGTAGCTTCCCCAGATTCGTTACTTGTACATACATTTCCGAAACATCTTCAGGAATTTTCCTTAGGATGTCTGCCTCTAAGCCACCGTCCATCGCATCCGGGTTTACGTCCTCAAGCAGTCTGGTATAAAGAAAGCTAATAATATCATCTCTCTTGGGACTTATCGGCACACTGGCTACTCTTCCAGCAAACCCCCTCATGATCTCTGGTCGAATATGTGGTCTCCCGGTCACGAATATTCGGGTGCCTGGGGACTTACGAAGGATTTGATTTAACGAATCAAGAGTCTTGACTCGGTATCTTGCCACACATTCATCAAGAGCATCTATGCATATGAATGTGGGCATTTCGGAAGTGATCGCCTGCAGCATCTTCACAATATCGGAAAGCTGCGGCCCTCGCCTACCGATGGCCATTTTCTGGTTCTCATAGGCTTGCACTATTTCCCTCGGTACCTCTTTCAGTCCGCTCACAACCTGTTTGAGCAGGGCACCCAGCATACTCGTCAATGACTGCTCCTTCTGGACGGCGAAGTCGAAGTAAAAACACGCAACGGCGACATTTTGTTCTTTGGCCTGATCACATAACCTGTCTATCACCAGGGAGCTAACATCGCGGCTTGTCAGCACTAGCCCTTTTCCCTCTAAACCTCGAGGTTTATCCTTGTTACCTAACAAAAGTTTTGCCGACCCCTGGATCTCCGGAGCAAAATAGAACCGGATTATCAGATTCACCTCTCCCACTACCGGCGTGCCAGCCTCTAAATTCCTCAGTTTCGAAGAGCCATTCCCCTACTTTTTCGACTCGGCGGTCTTGAATATCGTGATGTCGTAACCTAGGATCCAGCGGGGATAGCCAGGTTAGGATATTAGATCCGCCGTCGCCAACAGTAACGGTCGTCGTGTTCCAACAGTTGAAGTTATTGCTGTATGATTGAGACATTTTGTGTTTTTGCTGCTTTGGAAATTGTAGATGGATGGGTGGAGAAAGTCGACTCCTGGGGTGCTTGGAGGCTGTTGAAATATGCTTCTGGCACTACCATAGTATCACTCACACTATTGATTTTCTCCTTGCATT